>VUQS01043730.1:0-12173 GCA_015108495.1 Heterochromis multidens
TTCCCTTTTCACGTAAATGGCCTCCTTGACTCCCCGTTCAAACCAGCGTTCCTCCCTGTCCAGGATGTGTACATTCTCATCACTGAAAGAGTGGCCACTGGCCTGTAGGTGTGAATTTGGAGTCGGTAGGGTAGGGTCACCAGAGGTGATGAAACGTTTCTCCCACTAAAAAACGCTACGTCCAGATGAACAGATTCAGCTTTTTGGGGTACACAACTTGTTAATGATCTGAAGGCAGGTGGAATCACAGTCACCAACAACACCACTGGTAACACGCTACACCGAAATGGATTGAAATCTTGCATGGGGTGAGGATAATTATGAGAAAGGTGGCCCATGGATGGGTCTTCCAGCATGACAATGACCCAAAACATACCACCAAGGGAACAAAGGAGTGGCTAAAGAAGATGCACATTAAGGTCCTGGAATGGCCTAGCCAGTCTCCAGAGCTCAATCCAGTACAAAAACATTGTAGGGAGCTGAAGCTTCGATATGCCAAGCAGCAGCCAAGAAACCTAAAGGATTTAGTCTCTCGATGCATGCTCAATAATCCAGGTAAGGAAATCCCAGAAAGCTGAATCTGTTCATCTGGACGTAGCGTTTTCATTGGGAGAAACATCCAACAGGCCAGTGGCCACTCTTTCAATGATGAGGATGTACACATCCTGGGCAGGGAGGAATGCTGGTTTGAGCGGGGAGTCAAGGAGGCCATTTACGTGAAAAGGGAAAGACCATCTCTGAACCGAGGAGGGGGCCTAAGGGTACATCTGTCACCATCTTACAATGCTGTGATTGCAGCCATTCCCCAATCTCTGTGAATGGTACTCATGGCCATTGATCAATGGTCATGACAATTTGCATATTAATGATCATGAAACTGACCTCATGGCCCATTGTTAGTCAGTGGTGCTGGTTTCAGTCATTATGCAAATGTACTGTTTATAAGGTTGGGGAAACCTGCAGTCAGCTGAGACTGAAGAAGTCTTGGATAAGTGATGAAACGTTTCTCCCACTGAAAATGCTACGTTCAGATGAACAGATTCAGCTTTGTGGGGCTAAAGGATTTAGAAAGCTTCTGTAAAGGGAAGTGGGCTGAAATCCTTCCTGAGATGTATGAAAACATGGTGACCAACTACAAGAAATGTCTAACCACTGTGCTTGCCAACAAGGGTTTCTCCACCAAGTACTAAGTCATCGTTTGCTTGGGGATCAAATACTTATTTCACTCAATGTGTCATGGTCCCTCAGTCCTCTCCGGCCGACTTCACCAGATTTTGTTTCTATCTGTCTCTCTGCCTTAGTTTTCTATCTCTCCTCTATCTGTGTTTGTTTGTTGTTGTGTGTGCTCGTGGGCAGGACTCATCTTGGGTTCCCGCCTCTGGTTCAACACACCTGTGGTAATCTCCCACCTGTCTCCGATGAGCTCATCAGCAGCCACTACTTAAGGTAATGCCTGGCTGTCATTCTTCGCTGGATCACTGAACTACCTAGGTAGTGAAGCCCTGGCTCCTTCTGCTCTGTACTGTTGCTCAGCTCGTGTTTTCTGTGAGGATACTTACCATGTGTTTCCCTCTGTACAGACTTCCCTTGGATTCCCTTCCCGGGAGTATGGTGAGCCTGCCCTGGGTGTGTGAGAGAGAAGTGAGTTGGATTACCGGATGCTTGGATGACCTTTCCCTCTGGATCCCTGGAGCCCCATTTCCCTCCCCCACACATTGCATATAGCACTATTGGTGAAACACTGTAAATAAACGCACTGAACTTTGGCTTTCCCAAGTTCTGCTCTTGAGTCCACTCCTTCCAGTAAAATTGACAGAACGATCCAGCCTCTCAAATGGACTCCGCAGATTCCGACTCAGTTCATCGCACCCAGCATATTGCAGAAGTCAAAGGTATGATAAACCCATCTAATTCCACTGCTAATCCTTTACTCACCCAGGTCTCGCAGCTTCCGCCGTCTCACAAAACTCACCCTCCATGTCCTCCGGAGCAGCTGGAGAGACCTTTACGAACTCCTGAAGTTTTCACGGGTGAGTTGGACAAAAGTGCTGGTTTCCTCACTCAGTGTGCCCAGATCTTCAGACAGCAGAAAAAGGCTTATGAATCGGATAGCTCAAAAATGACCTTCTGTGTGGAATTGTTTCATGACCGAGCCCTGAAATGGGCCCAGGCTGTGTTAAATACTAACCCTCATCTCACTTTTAAAGATTTTCTTGCTAGTTCCGGAGTGTTTTTGATAAGCGCTCTAATCCCAATGCTGCTGCTCACCAGCTGTTTTCTCTGAAACAAGACAAGTGGAGTGTGGCTGATTTCTCTATCAATTTCTGGATTCTGGCAGAAGAAACGGGTTGGGAAGAAAAGGCCCTTTGGAATTTCACTGATCACACCCTGGCCTGAAAATTGGAAATTCAATTAATACCTCTCTCCAAACTCCTTCAAGTCACTGCCCTCACTGGTAAGAGACTTCCCGACATAACCCAAAAAAAACAGTCACTTTCACTCTCTTGGGCAATCACACAGAACAAATAAGTCTTTTATCTATTTGAAGCACCCTTGTCATTGGTCACTGTTGGATAAGAGATCATAACCCCAGCATCGGTTGGGAAAAGAACAGTATTATAGGGTGGAGTACTCATTGTCATCAGTTCTCCTTAAAATCTGCTTCACCATCTCTCTCCTCTGAGCCTCCTTCGTCACCTCCAGATGTGCCTGATCTGACTTGAGTTCCTCCTGTGTATAACGATTTAGCAGAGGTTTTCAGAGAAGACCTGGTCCTGTCTCTCCCCCCTCATAGACCTTATGACTGTGCTATTGATCTCCTTCACGGTGCACCATTACACACTAGCCGATTATACAGTTTATCCAAACCAGAACGGGAGGCCATGGAGAAATACATAACACTCACTGCTCACTCGCTGCTGGCATTATTTGGCCCTCTTCCTCACCTCTTGGTGCAAGATTCTTTTTCATCAAGAAAAAAGACAAAACTCTCCAACCAAGCATAGATTTCCAAAGTCTCAACAAAATCATTGTAAAAAACAAATACCCTCTGCCATTATTAATGTCTGCTTTTGAGTTGTTATAGGGGGCCACTGTCTTCAGTAAATTAGACCTTCGGAAGGCATACCATCTGGTGAGGATTAAGGAGGGGGATGAGTGGAAGACGGCTTTCAATACTCACCTTGGTCACTTCGAATACCTGGTAATGCCATTCAGTTTGAGTAACGCTCCTGCTGTTTTTCAGGCCCTAGTCAATAATGTCCTTCGGGATTGTATTAACCACTTTGTTTTTGTCTACCTGGACGACATTCTAATTTTCTCCAAATCCCTTCAAGAGCACAAGTTCCATGTAAGGCAGAGAATAAACTTTTCGTCAAAGGTGAGAAATGTGAATTCCACATTGACACGGTCTCCTTCCTTGGTTATATTGTGGAAAAAGGATATAGATATAGAATGTATATATAGAAGGATATAAGAATATGTATCTGCGTGCTCCATCTGTGCACAAAACAAGTCTTCCAATTCTCCCCCCGCAGGTTTACTCAGGCCTCTACCTACTCCCGGTCACCCCTGGTCCCATATTGCACTCGATTTCATCACTGGTCTTCCTCCTTTGTCTGGGAATACAGTAATACTTATCATAATCAATCGAGTTTCCAAAGCTGCTCACTTTGTGGCTCTGCCTAAACTTCCCTCAGCACAGAAATCGCATAACTCCTCACCAACTATGTATTCCAGCTTCACAGCATTCTCCTAGACATCATTTCCGACCGCGGACCTCAGCTCACCTCTCAAGTCTGGCGAGAATTCTGCTCAGCTCTCGGTGCAAAGGTCAGTCTATCCTTTGGTTTTCACTCCGAGACCAATGGCCAGGGAGTGCGAGCTAATCAGGAGCTGGAAGCTGCACTTCGTTGTATCGCCTCCTACAACCAGTCCGCCTGGTGTTCCCAGCTTGCCTGGGTTGAATAAACCCACAACACCATTACCTCCTCAGCTACTGGTTTGTTGCCATTCGAATCTTCCCTCGGATACCAACCACCCCTTTTTCCATCTATCGAAGGTGAGCTTTCAGTGCCCTTCATTCAACATCATCTTTGCAGGTGTCACCGCTTATGGAAGTCAACCCGTGCCACCCTGCTCAGAACTAAAGAACAAAATACTGTAAATGCCTGGCAGATCATAATCGAGTCCCAGCACCCATCTACAGTCCTGGTCAGTGGGTTTGGTTGTCCCCTCGTTTTGTTCCCATCCGTGCAGAATCAAAAAAACTGTCACCTAACTTTATTGGTCCTTTTGAAATTGATTCCATGGTTAACCCTGTCTCTGCTCGTCTTAAGTTACCCTGCAACATGAAGATCCATAACTTCTTCCATGTCTCTCAACTCAAACCTGTTATTTCAAGTCCTTTGTCCTTTCATCAGCAGCCACTGCTTAAGGTAGTGCCTGGCTGTCATTCTTCGCTGGATCATTGAACTACCTAGTTAGTGAAGCCTTGACTCCTTCTGCTCTGTATTCCCTGGATCCCTAAATTTGTGTTATTTTATTTAATAAAAATTTGACTTGAGGGCAGATCCAGTCTGGACTCTGTTGTTATCTGGGTAACTAATGTCATAGGTCCATCAGTGTCTGATCTGTTTCTCCAGATTTTCTTTTACTTTCTGTCACCTATATTTTGTCCCTGTCAGGCTACAGCTGAATAATTAAATTTAAAATCAAATGCAAAATTAGGATTCCAGCTTCATCTAATAAAAATTCATGTTGGGCAAATGATGACAGCAGACATTATTAAAAAAATTATACATTTTATATCAAACTTTGTTCTGTCTGTGATGATGACTGAGTGGCTCAAACTGATTAAAATTACTCTTTTCTTTCCTTGTGTTTTTTAAGATAAATATCATGCTCAGCACTGACACATTTTCATACTGTATTCCTTGGTCCCCATGGTGAATGGTAGTATTGGGTCTCCACTGATGATGGCTTTCTTTCTCTACTCACGCATGCACTTAAGTCAGAGTGAACTTACTCAGAGTTGATTGAACTTACTCTGATCAGCTGTTCTGGAACAGGAAACTCAGAATTTTTTTTTTTTTTAAACTCAGAGTTTGTTGAACATGCTGCCTAGAATGGGGCCCTAATGTTCTTATGATCTAAATTGCTAGTTTTAGTATAGTTTTCTTATAAAATATAATACACTATATTTATTTCATAACTTTTGGTCCCATTTAGAGTAAAAGTGAAAGCAAAGCAGGGGTGTGCTTAAACCTTATGATTGTGTGGCAATTCGTGTTTGGTGCTCCTCAGTTTCAGTCAGTTTCACCTATTGTTGACATCTAAATCAAAATGAGTTATTGATATGTGTTTTTTGTACTGATAGATGTATGAAACTTTCAGTCAGCATCAAAGCATCAAATGCACATACAAGTTGATAAAAGATTAGCCTTACAAATTATTAAGTGTTCTAAGGTTACATTTCTGTGTGAGAAAATTGTGATTAGGCATACCTATCAGTTTCATATAGGGTGATGCAGTATTATATGAAAGATCACTTTAGTCAACACCTTATATATTGTCTTTCTCTGTGTATTTTTCTCAACACTGCTACACATGATTATGTTGGTCCCAACACCCCAACACAGCCATTCAGCATACTTGAACCTACAACCTCTACAATTTGCCATTAGCTAAACACTTTGAAAGGTCCTGCAAGCCCTGGGGTCAGGTGTTTTACAAAAATGTTTTCAGTCTGTTGTTTAGCCCTAAGCAACACTACAGTTGTAACAGAAAAGAGCTTTGGACTGGATTGCTAGCTGTAGATTGCCAGTTCCACAGGTACTACCACTTAAGATGTATAAAAGAAAGACCTGAGGATAGCCCTGTGTCCAGCACAACCCGCCTTCTAGGATTATCAATAATTCAAAATGACAAAAAGTCTGATACATGAGAGTAAAACGCAACTTGCTTTCTCCCTCCTGTGTCAATATTTCGACACTGAGCACGAAGACCGGAATGAATCCAAAGGGGACTCTGCCACATAAAGTGTTCTTTCATGTTTTGCAAAGTGAGTTCTACCTCTCTCTCTACATCCATGAAATAGAGTTAAGAGGAAGCCACTGTGAGGGTACAGTCTGTTTGTACTGACTGACTAACTTAACGAGTGACTGGCTGGGAAAATGACTGCGCTTGATGCTGCTGGTCTCCTCTTGTCTGCAACAACTACTGCTTCGAGTGCCTCCCCTGGTTCTAACTTCTTCTATCGTTCTCTCTTCATTTGTATTACTCTTACACACCTTCACCTCCCACAGCAAAAGAAAAGAGCGGAGGGAAGGTCATTACAGTTATGAGGAGGAGAAAGCAATGCACAGGGAGATAGAGAGCTGGAGAGATGAAGGGGTAAGAATAAAACAAACAGAAAGGAGTGTATAAAAGGTAATGAGGCCAAAAGAAAGGGAGCGACTGTGAGGAGTACGATAACAAGATAATGCGCTACTGCCAGTGTAGTTCTGATTTTAAACAAATTGACTGTATCATCTTGAACATTTTTTGGAGGACTGTGTACAAGTCAAATCCAAGAAATATGCTCTTTTTAAAAACTACATACTGTTGCATCATCTAAAGCACTGTTTATCAAAGTTTAGGGATAGCAGTTAAAGAATGGAGTGAAATGGCTGTCAGGCACATTTTGGTATCACATTGCGACTAATCACATAATTTTCCTAAAAGTGCCTTTGTGGTGGTATGTACGAACATGCACACATGCGATATACAGAAAGTGAGATGTAGGGAGGTGTAAGCCACAAACACTTCTTTAATTATGCTGTGAAGTTTTCTCCCACATGACCTAGTTATTCCAGGGAGCAGTCTTTGGGGACACACAACGCTCCCTGAAGTGGGTGAAGGAGGAGGGAAGATGTCCCCGGTGGCACTAGGGGAAGACACCGTCACTGCTCTCAAGGGGGAGAGCTATTGTGGACCTTGTTTTCTCCTTTCTCTTCCCACTCTAAAGGATGAAAAGAAAACAAGGCAGCATCTCAGAAATGCTTTTGTCTCTCTGGGAACACAATGATACTCTATATAAATAAATAACGTGAGAATAAAGTCATCAGATAGGCTATTCCAGGCTCTTTCTTGTTGTCTTCCTTTATTTTATTAATATAATAATTGAAATGGAATATAGAATATACCAGGCTTATTATGTCTTTAAAGATGAAAAGGTCATCCATTCAGCAGCAAACAATTTGGCCTCATGAAAGAGCTACTCTCAAGTGGCTGATCTAACAAACTAATTGAATACACAATGTTGTCTCAAATTCAAAACGTTTTGATCATGGCTCTATTATATCTAACCATTTTGGTCTGGTTCTTTTATTTATTTTTACTTTTACTTAGTGTATTTCTTTAAGGCTAACGTGAAAGCTGTCGATTTCCTCTGGTACAGATTAAACAACTGGATAAGACTGCATGTGAAGAGGTTTTTTTAATCCCAGGATTTGTGCTTGTAGATTTAGAATGGCTTTAGAAGCTGCTGTTAATACAATAGTAAACTCATAGTAAGAAATTTGTAAAGAATATATGAATTTGTAAAAAAATATATTGTTTATTAATTATCAGTTTAATCTCATTCCCAGTTAGTTAAATACAGGCCTTTTGTCAAAGCAGCTGGAGTCTCAGATTCACAGTCCATCCTTTGTTGTCTGTGCTTAGATGCACCAAGTTAACGGTCTCAATCCCAACTCATTTAAACACACATTAGGTAAGCTTCATTTTTCAATTTAATTTTTTGAAGGGGAATATCTTAATCAAAACCACAGTTTTTTCCTTAACCTAACCAGGTAATATTCAGTTCCAAACCTAACCAAGTACATTTTGTTTCCTAAACCATATGAAAGTAATAAGCGATTGAAAAGCAAGTGAAAAAAAAAAATAGTGCAAAACACAAAGCTCACAAATGGAACAAAAATTGTGGTCTTCCAGTTGAAAAGCTCTACTGCTAACTCTCCAACCTCCGTATGAGGACTTTATCCCTTTTAAAAAATAGGATTGTTATCTCTCCACATCTAATATTGCTGTTAAAATCTGTGGTAGGGAAACTTGCATATCTCTGTAAAGCCTGGAGCATCTTACAAAACATCAGCCGTGGGATGAGAATATGTTGGATGTGTTATGCATGTATCACTGGCTGTCAGCTTGATTGCACATGATTCTAGGTGAGCCAAAGATACAAGTGTAAAAGCAGCCTTATCATATTAATGACATCTAATATAAATGAGTTGTCATGAAGGAGGACCAATAATTTTGGCAGTTCAGTATTAACTAGGAACATTTTCTCTCGCCAACATTTGCTTCACACCTCTGGAAGTCGCTGTCCAGGTGAACTTCTGTTGCATCAGACAGTGTAACATCACTCATAATAGAATGTATTTTCTGGCCCATCTCTGTGACAGCATCATCGCTTTGAGTGTCTCCTTTCTAAGTCACAGCCCACTATGCTTTGGCATCGAACACTTACATCAAATCATTCCTTCTTATTCCTGCACTGCTGAAAGTTGTTTTTTGTGAAAAGATGGAATTCAATGGGTGGAACGGAGCAATTTATGACAAGTTTGTGCAGTCAGAAGAGATTCGCTGTATTTGACTTGGAATGCTTGTGTGAGCAGCCATCACAGAAAAAAATTGTTTTTATACAATCTGTTTTTTTTTCCTTTTCCTTTTTTTTTTTTGAAAATGAAACTAAATTGTTTTCATGTTTTGCAATATATTTCATAATTTGTAATCACAAAATAAAGTTTCTGTTCATCCCCCCCAAAATCAAACCTTACATGAAACACAACATTTGGTAGTAGCCATTGACATATGCTCACTTTGACAAGCACCATCACCAGCTCTCAGTGCAGTTTAACTTGCCACTAAACATTTGACCTTATTGCTGTACCCACATAATGTGACTGTGACCTAGTAACTGACAAAGTGTTCTGACTGCTGATGCCAACTCTCCCTCATGACAGAGGATAATTTGCTTGATAATATGACTTATATTATAATTCATTAACCAACTGGCCTGCATCACACTCATCGGCCAAGACTATGATTCTGCATCCAATAATTGTATGCCATTTTTAAAATTTATTTTTCTTTCTTTGTCATGTGTTTTCTGTCTCTCCTTTTACTACACTGGGAACAATTAATATGCTCCTTGTGGACTCTGAGCTCCTCTGAGCAATGGTCTCAAAGATAGTCAACTTGTTATGTTAAGAGAAATTCAACCAAGAGTTATGGAACTTGATCATCAACTTTCAAGTGATTGGTCATCTTATGGATAATATATTGACAAATATGTAAAGAAAAATTCATGCTGTTTTACAGTATCATTTTTGTTATTACAGATTTTCTTAAATTTGATAACTTTAAATTTAATTAGAGCTAGATTCCCCACTAAGTGAAATTATTATTATTAGTGAAAATACACAGACTCGTGAAGTTAAATTTAAAAATTTGATAGCCTATAAGAGAAAATAATCACACCTCTGTGTTAATGTAGCATGTGTAAGGCAGTGCTGCATATCAAACACGTCAGAATAAACAGATGGCACAGAACTGCAATGTTGAGATTTCACACTGTGTATAATTTACAGCTCCACTGATAGCTAGCATCACACAGCTTAAGCCCTGTAGTACTGTGAACCCAAGTTCAGACCCATCTGAAACTGTAAAAAAATAGAAAAAAAAATGTTTGTGTGTTTTTATCCACAACATTTAGCTATTTTTTTCAAGTGGAGATTTTGTATGTCCCTGTCATTCCTCGAAGTTTGTCATTAAAAGAGCACCTAAATTTCATTATATAGCCTTGTTGTCATATTTGCTGCCAGCACTGTCAAACATTGGAACTTCAAACAGATTTCCTTTTTCCTAATGAGCAAAGGATGTATCCTGTTTTCAAATCCACCAAACGCCACCCCATCTGAATTGCATTTCCCTTTCTCTGTCTTCCAGCCCATCCCCTTCATCCCTCCACCCCATTGCAATTGAACTCTGAAGTGCCGGCACTCAAATCAAGCGCTAATCCATTTTTAAGCTGACAGGGCATCCTGATTACGGCGGCAGCTTTCTTCTTCAAACGTCCCATCGTCGTCATCTATCCAGGAACACATGTCGAAACATGAAAGGGTTCCCAAGTTCAATTAGCCGATCAATTGTTTGTTGGATGTGCCAACAAACTGGGGGCAAATTGTCATACAGACACCTGAGCCCAGGAGTTTAAGCCATAGAGTTTGCATGAAGGCACAAATTCAGACAGTGTGAAACAGCTAAACAGGGCACCTTTATTTGTTGAGAAAAATCAGCCAGCACATGCATGCAGCTGTTTTATTACCATCACTGTCACTTTGTTGTTGAATCACTAATATTCATATATTAAAATTTGAGGACTGAGACTGAAAGTCTTGTCTCCATATAAAAGTAGGAGGAAGAAGGGCTAGCATGAATCACTTTCATGATTAAAGTGTCTTTCTTCCACACTGCTAATGAAGCCACAGCAAACTTCATGAAGCTTCTCCCCCCTCCTCAAGTCTGAGTTAAGAAGCAGAAGCACTAATACTATAAAATCCCCTTTGGAAGTTTTTAATAGTATCTGCAATGTCTTTTGAATAATTTGACAACTATTTAGATTTTATTATGCTCGCTGTATAATTATATCAGATTTGTTTATGACAAATCACTTTTTTTTTTTCAAGCCTGGTAAATGCCATGACTCATAGCTATTGTTGCTATAAAGAAACCGATTCATTAACCAAAGCTGTAGAAAATTTGTTTTGCAGATTCTCCTCTAAATTGAAAGGAGCCAAGTGAGGTGGTTCAGGCATCTGACTATAGTGCCTCCTTGATGTCCCACAGATAAGGTATTTTAGGCACGTCCTACCAGGAGGAGACCATAGGGAATACCTAATACATGCTTTAAATAAAGACCTTTCAAGGGTTTCATTGAAGTATTTTGACCAGTACACAATAACAATTTGAACATTGTCAATATTTTTAGAATATCATAGTGATAGCCTGTGGTTTAGCAAACAGATACCCATATTAAACACAGAGAAGATGCAATGAATTATAATTTTTTAAGAATTTATTTGTAACAAGACTAAGCCTTGAGAAAAATGCTCCACTGTATCACCAGCTAGCTGTTAGCTTTGTTTGTTTGCTATTAGGTTATGAACTTATTGTTAGGTGCTGAATTTATTGTTTTTAAAGTTTCTGCAATCAAAAACTAGGAGATTTTCAGTCGACTATAGTTGTTCAAATAAAAATTGTGAAGGGTGTAACGACATTTTTACATATACAGACTTATTCATTTGGGTTTTTTGTAAAAAATAAATAAATAAAAATATGCCTTGGTGATAGGTGATATGATTGGGTGGCAGAGTAACCCACTTGCTGAGGCTGATAAAAGTTTGGATACAGTATTGTGCAAAAGTTACAGTACTAAGTCTAAGTAAGCACCACCACTAATTTCTTCATTTTGATTGGAAAACTGGCAAATGGGTGTAGCGAGTTGAAATGGAAACATTTTGTATAGGGCAAAAACAGAGTTTGTACAGTTCTAATGAGTTTGAAAGAAGCTCATTAGAATTGTACAAACTCTGTTTGACAATGTTTGGTATGATCACCTTTATTCTTCAACACAGCCTGAACTCTCTTAGATGGCTTTCTTGTCATTTCCCAAAAAGTTGAATCTGTTCATCTGGACGTAGCGTTTTTTAGTGGGAGAAACGTTTCGTCACCTCCTGGTAACTTCTTCAGTCTCAGCTGACTGCAGGCTTCCCCAACCTTATAAACAGTACATTGCATAATGACCGAAACCAGCACCACTGACTAACAATGGGCCATTTGGTCAGTTTCATGATCAATAGTATGCAAATTGTCATGACCATTGATCAATGGCCATGATAGCCATGAGTAGTTCGTAAGAGATTACAGGATGACCCCAACCTCAGCAACAGGACCACCCTCAACACTGACCAAGTATGTCTGCTCTTGGAACTGTGTCTTCAGTCCACGTATTTCACATACAAGGGCCAGGACTACAGGCAGAACCATGGGTGCGCCATGGGCTCCCCAGTTTCTCCTATTGTTGCCAATTTGTATATGGAGGAAGTGGAAAAGAGGGGTTTGTTATCCTG
>VUQS01043733.1:0-23202 GCA_015108495.1 Heterochromis multidens
ACAGAATCCCTCATTTTCCACTTCTTAATTAGAGTTTGGACACTGCTGATTGGCATTCTCAATTCCCTTGATATCTTTTTATATCCTTTTCCTGTTTTATAAAGTTCAGCTATCTTCTCTGAATCCAACAACATCAGTGCAGCACTGAATGAAACATGCAGCGGTCTGTCTGGAGCCCAGAAACTCACTGACTTTTTATACACACACACTAATTACAAGCAACCAGATCACAGGTGAGGATGGTTACCTTTAGTAGTCATTTAAACCTGTGTGTGTCAACTTGTGTGTATGTTATCATGCCAAAACTTCCAGGCTATGTAAACTTTTGATCAGGGTCATTTGGATAGTTTCTGTTGTCATTATGATTTAAAAAGGACAAACACAATAGTTATCACAGCAGGACTGAAGGGGGGAGCTCTTAAACACTTTGTGGAAACTGTATAAGTTGGATAGAAAGCAAAATCAGGCAGAACAAAGGTGAGAAGATGTCAGAAGATCAATAAATCAAGCACTGGTCATTGTAAGATAGAAAAGCAACTCCATCATGCAGATACAGGATCTGCTAAATAAAGAGCGTGAGACTACAGTCAGCAAAAGTCCTATCAAAAGCATGCTGTCTAGTAGTGCTCTCAGAGGACTAGTGGCTAGTGGCTCTAAACCATTACTCAAAATGGGAAACAAGGCCAAATGCTTGGAGTGGGCTAAGATATACTAGCATTTTACAGGAGAAGAAAAAAAACTTTAATTGTCTGAAGAATCCAAATTTTTTGTGATTTCTGGGAGTAACAGAAGTGTATATGGAGGTGTAAAGAATATTCTAGTCTAGTCTCAAAGCTTTGAAGAGCTACTTGAGAACCAAATAAGATGACGTGCTGACTATCATGGACATTCCTTCACCCTCACCTGTCCTCGACCCCACTGGGTCACTCAAAGGGTAATGGCAAATGGTTCTTTGGAACATTGTCGGGTCATGATGAGATAGCATGGATTATTAGGTTTAAACCTCCATGTAGCTTATGTTCTGCTGTCATTAAAGTTAAGGCAGACAAACCAAATGCTGAAGAGATTTTTTTTTTTTTTTTACACAAAGCTGAAGTCATCTGTAGACAAACATTTGGTATTAAACTTAAACCTGAAAGAAACTCTGAACAACAATGACCAACAACTTCAAACCTGTGCAGAGAGCATACATCAACTTCATGAAGGGTCATTGCTGATGTTGAGAGATGCAAAAGTTTTCAGTAGTTTTCTGTTAAAAAGCACATCAGGTAAGGAGTGAGAACAGAAGTAGGTCTTTCCTTTTTTTCAAACATTTATGGGGCTCTGCACCATGAATTTATCCTCCGGGGCGAGTCTGTCAAAAGAATTCTACTGTGACGTCCCGAGGCATCTGAGGGAGAACATTCAGTGTGCCAGTGTCTGCCAGCACATGCTACACTGAAAACATTGGCGTTTTTTGGTCTCACCAACAAAATCTTCACTCACCACCTTGACTACCCCCTGCAAATTTTTCCATCCATCCATTGTCTTCTACTTATCCAATTCAGGGTCGCAGGGGGCTGCAGCCTATCCCAGCTGCCATAGGTGAGAGGCAGGGTACACCCTGGACAGGTTAACAGTCTATCACAGAGAGACAGACAACCATTCACACTCACACCTATGGGCAATTTAGAATCACCAATTACCCTAACTGCACGTCTTTGGACTGTGGGAGGAAGTATCCAGAGAGAACCCACGCAAACATAGGGAGAACATGTAAACTCCACACAGAAAGGCCCTGGCCAGATGGTGGTTTCGAACCCAGGACCTTCTTGCTGTGAGGCAAAAGTGCTAACCCCCATGATGCCAAAATGAAAATCACATTTAAGGATAACTGTTTTGACACGGTGATCCAGCCTGCAATCTCACAAAACAAGTGCAACGGGCCATAAAATGACTCTGTAATCTGACAGAGTGCTGAAAACAATCCAGAGGTGCAGGACAAGATGATCTTGAATGGGAGATCAGACAAACTTAAATCATGTAAAGTTTTGAATGTCTATAGTCTGATTCTTTTTGATTCATTTTTATGATCACACCTTTGATAGCATTTTTATAGTCTCAAAGTGCTTAAAAAGGCAATCGACAGTATATAATAATGGAACTAAAAACATCTCAAAGTTCAAGAAAAGAAAAGAAAAGAAAGGGGAACTGAAATTTAAAGCAGCACAAAAACAAAAACAACTTAAAATCAAACAAGAAAAATTACAAAATAATTAGAACTGGAATTAAAAGCAGTGCAAGAATTAAGAATAAAAATAAAGAATAATACATCAAAGCAAACCTAGTGAATCCATATTACCCAGTCCACAGGTCAGGTACCACAGACTGACGCACCCTTTGGCCTGCATGGCTGCAAATATCCTGATCTGAGGAATAATTCATTTTAAATGAGATACAAGGAAACACATTTAAACTCTGTTTACACATAAGGTGTATCAAAGCCAAAAATATGGTCTCACTCTGTGGATTAGATCAGAATAAAGGTCTTCAAGGACCAAGTCTCACAAGAATTTCAGTCCAGGAAGCACGGGCTTTGATCGCATTTAGCCATCAAACCAGGTAAAGTAAGCATATAAAATATAAACATATAAAACAACTTTTGTTTCACTATGTTTAGCTTAGAAGCTCCATGGGGTTATTGGATTTCACATGCATAGAGGGGATAAATCTTAAGGTCTATGTGTTGGTCCGTGTTTGTTTTCCTTCTTGTGGCCTTGTGCTTTACAGGAAACAAATCGAGACTGGGAAGTGAGTTAAATCAAATACAGACGGAACCTAAATGAAAAATGAATTGATTCAAACTATGGTTTCTCACAGGAGAGCTTACACATAAAGCACTGAAAGATAAATTTCATGAAGTTTTTTTCATGACTTCTTTTTTTATTATTTTTCAGAGATTTGCCAGAAAGGCTTGGTGAAAATGTAGATTATTGCATTTGCTTTTTAAAGCTTAGTGCAAGTGCACTTTGCTCAAAATGAAATATGAATTTAAATAAAAGATAAATGACCACTCTGCAGTAGCTGTCTACCATAGAAATCAATTACAAAAAAGAAGTGATGAGAAGTGAAGAGACCCCTGCAGACAGAATGATGTGTTTCATGACAACACCTGACCCTGCTGCTAGTTTTCTGCTACAAACTAACACAAACTACTTGTTAGCTGTGGGGCTGCCACCAAGTCCAGTATATGTCATAGAAAGAAACAGCTGAGCTTTCTTGAACTCTCACGCTGAGCTATGGAAAAAAAAAAGCCTGCAGTGAAAAAAGGCATAACATGAGGCAAACCATTATCCTCAGAGCGTAGGATAAAATGTGTAGCACCAGCCAATTAGTGATAGGAGGCCTGTGCAGACTGTTTTTGACCTCTGCAACAGCCCATTCTGACTGGATTTCCAACCATTACCAGTCTCCCACCCACTAAATAAGACATTATGGATTTTGCTTGAGGCAATGGGAAGTAAAAGTGGATAACAATGTCCAGGATCACTTCCCTAGTTTTCAGATTCTCCAGTTCCCCAGTCTCAGTTTATGTTGTTTCCCAAAGCAACAGATGCAATCCGATGAACATCAGACCACAGATACATTAGACTTCAGAGTGGTTTTAGTAAGGTCACTATATTTGTCTGAGATTTCTGCCTCCATCGCGATAGAAAGGAGGATAATAGTGCTTATTTATAGCATTAAAATAAACCACATTTTTCCAGACCTAAGACAATCGTAGATAATCACTGGACCTCACTTTCGACTTTTTTCACAGAGGCTAATCTGTGGTAAGAAAGCGGTTCCAATGAAAACAGTGTGCATTGTTGAATTTGAGGCATTTATCGATACAATGTTCTGCAAACTCGTTGGGAAGTTTTTCAGCCTCCACTCTGTCTCTAGTTCAGCACTCCTCTCTCGGCAGGTCCTGGTGTCCTGCTCAAATAGGGGAGGCATGATTAGATGATGGAGATCTGCTGTGTTGGCCAGCCTCCCCTGACACTACGCCCTGAACCCACTGCTCCACCCTCCTCTGCAGCTGAGCCACAAACCCCACCCCGCCACACTGTTATCAGTGACTGTAATCAGTGAATAATTAATCAGATTATGTAGAAGACACGTAGAGGATGTGCATGTCCCAGTAAGCTAGCAAATGTACATTTTGGTGTTTAAACCTAAACAAACGTCATGTGAAAATTTATGAAATGTAGTCATAATTAAAGTCAATTGCAAAACACAAGTTTCATGCTTGTTTGGAACAATTAATGGTTGACTGGACTAACAGGTAGTTTGTTGTCCTTGTGATGGTACAGCACACCAAAAGTGACTTCTTGACTGCTTGCGTGCAGTGAGCTTTGGTGACATTTTGGATTGTTGTGCACCTCCCAGTTTTTGTAAACTGGTGGCACAACTGTGTGAGCGGGTTGGTTTCTCATAGCATTGCCATGATATATCAAAGCAAGAGAGTAGAAATTCTTAGACACAATATCTATCTTTTAGGAGAATGCCGCATGAGTAAAGTGCTCCTCGAGAGCGAGCATAAATGGTTATGGAACTGTGTTGACATCGCATTTCCATGACCAATGCATCAACCATATCCGTGGCATAAGCCTCTGCAACCTGTGTAACTTCCAAATGTGGATTGTGTTGCCATTTTAACCATGAAAAACTTCCTCCCTTTACCATTTCCATTCAGCGGGCCAAATGACCTCCACTCAGTGAGGTAATAACAACCTCCTCATCCACCTAGTAATGATATAAATGTGTGAAAAAAACTGATAAGGGCCATTCAATGGGCTGAACTTTCAAAATGGGTGATTTCCCAGGGATGTTGCCACCATCTGGCCTAATTTGCAGTTTACAAAATGACTCAAAATGAAGCTTCCACTAGTTTGTGATAGAGAATTTAAACAGAACTAAGAAAAAAAAGGTGGCAAATTCACTCAGGAGTGTAATTCCTCTGTGCTTCATGTTTGGTCCAATTCCATCATGGTTTTTGTCCTGATGCCCTTAACATCTTTGCTGTGACACACTGCAGTAAGAGAAGGTAAAGCATGGGTTTTCTGCCTTGTTTCATTTGCACTGTTTCCTCTACAGCATTGCAGCCGCAACATTCTGCCACCCAGAAAAGCTTTTTGCATTAACATCAAAGCACAAACAGTTCCAGCAAGACATAAAAGTTCTGAGAAAGGAATCAAGACTTTGGAATTATGGAAATGATAACTGCCACATTATAGGGCCCTGTGTCCCACACAATTACTATAAGTCACTTTTACAACTCCTAATTAAGTCCCCTATAAATTCTTGATGCATCTCTGTACAGTGCTCTAAATCAAATGGCTTCTGTTGACATCGCCTGGGCATATCCCGTATGGGGGGGAGACGAGGACGGGTTTTATACCCCACAATTTATTGAACTTGCAAAGCATACAGCAGTAGGGATGATCCTATATGGAGAGGTATAGGAAAGGGCTATGCAAATGTGCCGTCTGGATTGTTCTGAGTGAGAGGCCATAAACACAGCAGTCCAGCCTATAACATCCTTAGTGTTTGCCACTGTAACTTTACAAAAAAAAATTAAAATGAAAAAGTGCACCATAACCTCCTTTTCAGACTGGCAAAGCTATTTTTTGATTGATAAGTTTACTGAAAACAAATTAATAATTATTGGATCAACAGATTAATAATCTTTCCTTAAGCAGAGCACCCACCTCACAGACCATTCTGTGATGGTATTTGAGGAGCTGCTAGATTGTGCTTTTCATGTAGTTATGTCAGTGTAAACTGAACATATCCGGAGGTGTCAGTTGAATAAAACAACACTTGAAAGTGTCACCTTGGATAATTAGGGAACTTTTTTTTGCCGTTTTATGGCATCTTATAGACAAATGATTTATCATTTAATCAGGAAAATAATCGGTGAACAGATAATAACTGATAATTATAATAATTGGTAGTTGCTGCCCTAATCAGAAGTCAAAAGCAGAAAGTAAGGACAAAAACATCCAGGTTTTGTTTTCCAAAATCTGTACATGTAGCTCAGCTATGTGTTTTTACTGCATGTGTGTGAAGCCAGTGACGGGTGCAGCTGTTGGAGTAAAATAAACCTTTTTGGGCAAGCTTTTTGCAGAGCTTTTAACAGCAGTATGTGGCTAGTTGTAATCACAGATTTTCAATCAAAAATGATGTTCTGAATGCCATTTGCATCTAGTGTTTTATAACATCTGTAACTGACAGAATTTCTTTCTATTATTTGACAAGCAGAGTTGGGGTTGTTACTCAAGAAAAGGTCATTTCACTTTTTTATATTCCATAACATTGCCTGTGAAGTTAATATAACACTAAACTTTTTATCTGCCCAGAACTATACAAATCTCTATCCAAATAACAAAGACATACAGGAGATTTTTGTTGTAGTAGTGTTAGCACAAGTGGGGTAAAAAAAAAAAAAAAAAAAAAAAAAAAAAAAAAGAGGGGGGGGAAAAAAAAAAAAGAGGGGGAGGAAAAAAAAAAAAAAAAAAAAAAAAAAAAACAGGCAGAAGGAGAGAGGAGGGGGAGAGTGTGTGTGGACTGTCAAAATGCTGTTTAAGATAACAATAGAGCCTGGATTCAAAAACAGGAACCCTCTGTTTCCTGAGCTCGAGACTGTAGCTGTGTGTTATGTTGTCATTAGATGTGAGTGTTGATGTGTTTGAGAAAAAGCAAAGAGTGACTTACAGTCCAGGTTCCATGCAGGGATTTTTGCTGGAGTAAGAGCAAGAAGAAGTGATACGTGTCTGGGAATCCAAACAAGGGGCAAAACAAGATGAAATCTCTCCAGCTCAGGTTTTTCCATGAAAATTTGGACCGGAAAACATCAACTCAAAAATCAGTACAGCCTGGCTGGAAAATGCTAAACCAATTAGCAAAGTCTTAGAGCTCATCAACCTCAGTTTTGGCTGGGATTTACTGATGAAAGATGAAGAATCATCGGAAGAAGCATGGCCCATTTCTCCTTAAACTTATTCAGGAACTAATTTAATTGGACAATTCATTAGAAACTTGATATGTGTCCACTAGAAATATTTGATTGAAGTGAAAACTCACATTTATGTTTTTAGTAATAAAGCTTATGCACTTGTACTGATTTTTTTTAATCTACTCTTTTACTTAAGTATTTAAATTTAATTTATGTTAATGCCTCAACCTTGATGTGATGTCTAGGGGAACACTGGGAGTAACTAGAAATGTGAAACCAAACACAACAAGGGGAAAAAGCTGCGGAAACACTTTAAAGTGCAGTAAAGTATGACATTTATTTACAGTGAGATAATTAACAAAGACAAACCAAGTGTGAAAAACAGAAGGAAACAGATAAGTTTCAGAGTCTTCCAAGGCCAAAGGGAAAAAATAGGAAAAGAAAACCTGCATTGCCTAGGGAAGCAAAACTCAGTTGGTCTATGGAATCAAATTGTTTCCAATGTTACCACAAAAACATGAGAAAAGGAAAGCAAAAAACAGATTGCCTCCCATGAGTTATCAAGTCTTCCTAGGCCATAACAGGATACTTTAAACTTAAGCATTATCAACAAGCTCAACAATAGATGACACTCAGCTGACACGCCAAATGGCAAGGATGAGTAGGGTGTGATGTCCAACTCCACTGATGATCTGATGAACTTTAGGCGTGGGTGATCCAGGCTCTCAGGGAGGGGTGTGGCTGACAAACCTGAAACACAGTGAGAGCAACAAGTCTCTTCCAAAGAGAGGTCAGAAAAAGTGTTATCCAGGGTGATAATACTTGAGTATTTTACTTATCTACATTTCAAATCTCAGTCATTACATAGCAGAAGCAGAAGTCTCATGAACAAAACAAACAGAACAAAAAATGCTGGAGCAGAGAAGAAGCTGCTGGGAGGTTGAATTATTCACTGATTTAATGTATCATCCACTAAGGAAGTAAAGTGATCATAATAACAGGTTCCCCTGGGTCTGGCTAAATGCTAAAATGCTTACAGCTCAACCTCCAGCTCCATCTTCTACCTTCAGTGAGGTGCACCACAGTATTGCTGTTTTGTGACAGATTTTGAGAAGCACGGGGAGACAGAATAGACTTGTTATGCTTTGGTACATTTTGCACTGACAATAAATGAACAGAAATGACTTGGGAGAAGATTCAGATCGAACAATTTATTTAGCTAGGTCTCCCTGCCACTATCTGTCACTGTTACCTGTCACCAAAGCTGAGACTTTAATGTCCTTGTTTTTTTTTCAACAGTTTTAAGTCAGATACGTGTAGATCAACACAAGCCTCAAGTGTTAAATTTTGTGACATGTATAATGGTTTCAAGTCTAAAATTTTTATACATTTGGTGACAACCCAACAAGGTGTATGTTCTCCCAATGAGACCATTAGGTCAGGCTCGTGTCGACGTGTCCTTGAAGAAAACTACTTCTCAGTTATCTCTTGTGTTTTCGGCTTGAAATGGCACCTGCCTCTTGGAAATCCCTTTGTGCCTAGACAGATCATACTGAGTGAAGCAGAGTTTGTTTGCTGACTTTACAAGTTTAGGAAGAGGCTCTTCAGACAGTTGAGGTGACCATGAATCAAAGTAGGCGTGTCAGGATAGAGGACCCGGCTACCCTTCTCATCAGGGGTCCCGAATTTAAAGCAGGACTGCCTGAAGGACCTGAAGGTTTTGACACTGATAAGTACACAGCTCATAAATACCCTTGAGCCGAGATCATTTACGGACAGCCAGAGCCTGTATTAAATTGCAGACATAATAGTTGTGGGATCCCTGTGCTACTTAGGGCCCACTTAATGAAGTCTCAGGCTACTCCGTTAGGTGTAAGGTCAGAGTGTGGTCAAGTGTGACCATCCTTAACCATGTGAGAGTAGCACTTGCCCTCTGTGGCCTGAGTAAAGAGACACACCTGTTTCAGCTGCTGCTGTGATGGCAGCAGTGAAACAGTGGGGGAATGTGCCCCTCCACCCCCACCCCCACCTCCCTATTTCTTCTTCTCCTCTCTCTCCACGCTATCAGCGCTGTCCTAATGAATCTCATCACACAGCCTGTGTTTGTCCCACTAGTGCTTTGTTTGTTGACCTTTATAAGATGTCATTACTTGTTATCTTCATGGCTTGTGTAATTCTGCCCCGTAACACAACTCTTCAGCCACATCCATAGGCCACGAGTGTGTGTTTGTGTGTGTGTCTGATCAAATGCTTCTTGTCAGTGTAACAGCCATTAACAATGAACAACGGGCATAAGCTTGATGATGTCTCCCTCCTCCCTCTATCCATTCTCTCCTCTCACCCTGAAACACAATGTCCTTTAGGATTACCATTATTGACAGTGGAACTAATTGGCACATGGCTATGAAAGTTCCCCCCCTCAGCCATTTTAAATTGGACTGCACAATTTCCTTCAACATCTGATAGGCAAGTATGCCCACAGGACCTGAGGAGGTATTGATTATAAATGTATTAATGTGGGTCAGTACTGTGTACACAGCAAGGGGCGGATGATGGAGAGCTGCATGTCTAGACTGGAATAAACTGACCTCGTCTTGTGTTTACATAATTGATGGTAATGGGAGGGAATTCTGTCTAGTAGTCCTATCTGCTCACTACATTGTTTTCCCTTGAAAGAGGCAATGCAAATAGCTCTTTGGGAGATGCTACGATTGTATTGCTAAATTAAATACAGCTATAAACCACCAGGAAGACAAAGCACATTGATTTTAGTGTAGACTTGGGTAACTTTATTGACTAATTTCACTGATGTATTAAGGAGGCTTGGAATAAACTGAAACAAGTATTAAATAGGCAGATATGCCAAACTGAACATGAAGTTAAAGACAAAAAACTAATTACGCCCAGTCGATGGATGCAAACATCACTGACTGCATGCAAGATATCGCTTTTGGTGTCTCATTATGCAGAGAATGACCTTTCTTGTTACTTTTCTTGCTTTGCATGATCGGGGAAATCGTATAGATTTGGTCATCCAAGCACAAATCCATATGTTATTGATTTACTCTACAAACTAATTATGCATTTAGAGAGGCTACAGAGTTAAGCTATTGTGCAGTATACCAAATATAATCAGTGTCTGTCACTTGAAAAGTGAAGTCTCTCATTTATTTCACAATTACAGATCAGTTTTGCTATTGAAACCACACAAATACACACCATTGGTAATGCCACTGGTAACTGCCATTGACCTCATGTTGAAATGATACAGGTCAAGGATTGGAGGACTATGGATTTAGGGTGGGAATTGGCAGCTAAATGTGGTCACCTCCTCAGGCAGGCTGTCTGTCTGTCATTACCCATGAATGAAATTGATTGGGTCAGACTGCTGCTCTGCAGTCCTGTCTATGTCGACACAAGCCATATTGCCCCGCCACCCCTCTCAACCCAAAGATCACGACTGCTCAACCTCACAGAAATCTGACCCCGAGGCTCCCTCCTGCTCTTTAAGGCACCTGCCAACCTTTCACCCCTTCACTGGGTGAGCATCTGGAAGGTGATGAGGCACAGACACAAAGGCTAGGGTGGGCTGTTGGGAGGTGGTAACAGATAGGCCTAAGGAGTCATTAGACTTCAGAAAGCTTGTCATATTTGTTTTCACAGATTGAATACCTACTCCCCATTCTCTGTTTCATGTTCTGTGTACGTCTGTAGGTATTACTTCCCACGTCTGCCTCTTTTTCTTTTTTTTTCCCTTCATGTCCATCTTTCTTTAACAGTGATCATGCAGGGTATGATGTATGCACAGCTGGTCTTGACAGAGCCGTCCAGGAAACGTGTGGTTTACAGATCCCCTGTTGACATACTGATTTGACTTGCCTTTTCCTTTTCAGAGACCTGGAATTTTTACTGTGCAGGGGACGTTGAGGTCCAACTCAGCATGTTTGACCACGGTGGAAAACCACTCTGTGTGCTGCATCCTGACTGCTTGACTGATTTACTGAATGGATATGTCACAGTGCATACTGTAAAGCTCAATCCAAAATTTTGATTTCTTACCACACATGCATTGGCCCCACACCTGCTCACACCATTTGTTACAAAGATCCTGTTTTGTTAGTTTTTCCTTCAAATGCTATTCCACACCTTGGTTTTATGGAAACAGTAATATCCAAGTTGTTAAGTTAGAGGCAGAGAGTACAGACATACTAAATCTGAAGTTACGCCATCCTACAAGTTACACCTTAGGGGCAAAAGCTATGTAATAAAGTTCGGTTTGCTTGACACACTTGATTCAAAAGACAGGATTTTAATGGTTCTAACCAGTGAACCATTCTTTTGGGTTCAGCATAAAATCAGTCTACAGGGTGAGACATTCACATTCTTGGTTTAAGAGTTCAGAGTGATAGTTCAGCATTGTGAAAAATACACTTATTTACTTTCTTGTCAAAAATTTAATTGAAAGATTAAATTATGTGTCTAACAGGAGGAAACAGCCACTGTGCATACCTGAGGTTTCCACTCAGGATTTCAAAAAGACTCTAAGGCAGGGGTGTCATACGTGTCAAACCCATTTTATTTCATGGGCCACATGCAGTCCCAGTTGGTCGGCCAAGTCGGACGGACCAGCAAAAAGCCATGCATAATGATATGTATAAAATAATAATAATGATAATAACAAGAAAAACCTTGAAAATTTCCCCAGTGAAGTGAAACATTGAAAAGTTCACATTTAATGAACCAGTCTTTTACAAAACAGATGATGAGCAGCCTGAAGTGTCTCATTAAAACAAAATACTTTAAGCACTATTCAAAAATATGTCTCAGTTTTTCACATTCAGTCATCTTCACATGAAGTAGGCTACAAGGAACCAAACCAAACATCTTTATGATTCAAATAACTTTTGTAAAGATCTTTAAATATTTGTAAAATTACCATACATTTCCACTCCTCTGTAGTAATGCTGGCACACCTAATTTTCAGCAATAGCATTAGATTCTTCACTGCACTTTTACACATTGCAAACCCATGCAATCGGTCAGATTGGATCCTTTGGCAGGCTGGTTCTGGCTCCATATGTTTGAGGTTCTTTCTCTAAGGAGTCACTGCTTCTAGCCAAGAAAAAGCTGTAGCTTTATATTTAACAGACATACATGGGAGTGGTAACTCTTAACAAGTATTTCCCCATCTAGTTTTGTAATGTACAGTATCATGCCAAAGACACTGTAGTTGTACAGCTGTGCAGTGCCTGCAGTATGTGTTACGCCGTAAACTACACAGTCATCGCATAATGCTAATTGTATCATTCAATTGAGAATACAAAGCATAGTAAACAAATCCAATAGAGTGGGATATGCCACCGGAGTGTAAACATTAAATTGAATTAGCCCTGTGTCTTCCCTCAAAATTGCAGTGCACTGGGTTACAGTGGCCATATGGGCTCCATCAAGCATTACTGTCACCCCTCATTTATAATAGTGAGGAGAGATGGCCCCGCTATGCCCCTCAAATCCTCTTAGCCAACATTTAGTTGATTGATTTTTTTCCCTTCTACCTTGATTTAGATTATCAATGTGATAAAAGCAGGAAGTTGTATATTATTAATTCCATTTGGTCTCATGTGTAGATGGATGGACGCGTAACAGAAACATAAATGTTTCAGCAATGACTGCGTCTGGAAGAAAAATATCAAGGCAGCGTTATTGAATTTAAAAGCAGCGCAAACTCAGTAAAAGAAAGGAATGATCTGCGTGTGATTCAATCCTTTCAGCAAATAACCTGTTTCACATGGAGAAGGACTCATCACCTGTTGTGATTGTAATAATAAAAGTTTGTCCGGTGAAGATTAATAATTAATGTACTTCTTCAGTTAAATAAAAGTTTTGCAGCTGTGTTTAGGTGGCAGCTGTCAAAACCAAGTTTGCATTACAAACACATTATATTAATTTCTTTTTTTTATTTCATCACCTGCCTACTTAATTCTTAGTGCACGCCTCCATCACAGAGATCCATGATAATAGTTTTGACTCAGCAGAATAGCATTAAGATGGTTCCTCTTAAACAATGTATTCCACTTCAGGCTATAGAAACCACTCTGTGCATTAAATAAACATCTCAGGCCTTTTGAACATGAGGTTCAGCTCCATGTTGTTTAAGGCAGTTGGGCTTGGGGATTCCAGCAGACTCTGTCCTATGTGTTCTCCAGATGGCACCACACACTGTCTCTCACAGATTGTATATACCCCAGAGATCCTTCATAAATTCAGATGATCCCCCCCCCCATCCTTTCCCCTTGAACTATACTAAATGATGATCATGGAGATTATGTATTAGTAATTCCTGCCAGGTCTTTAAAAGAATGCCCATGCTGTGTGCTTAATACTCAAATGAGGGATTATGCAGACCCCTACATGTGGTGTTGTGGCTACATACCTACAGTCAGACTAAACCCAATCTGTTACAGATTTGGACTAAAAAAGAGAGGTGCAGCAAGCGCAGGGGGGTAGGTGGAGGCTTGTGCGGCCCATATTCATACTTTACAGTACATTCCACTTCTTCTATATCATGGGGGATCAGAGCTAAATCTCCCTTTGGAGGCTGTATTTTTATCTGCGTGTATTAGGACGTTAAAAAGAGAACCTTGGCTTGTGTCAAGGCTATATGCTTTATTATTTTTCTCTCAATCTCTCTTTTCTCCTTCATTTTTATTTTCCCTTTGTGGTCGAGGCAAACCCAAATCCCCATACAGTTTCCCCTTGAATGTGGGTCCAATTAAACACATATGTCGATTTTCATATTGAAGCTCATAAAAGGTAAACGGCAGTGATTTACATTACATTTACATAAGGAATGCTAAGTGCCTGCACATGTGAGGTGTTAATATCTCTATCAAAAGCAGATGGTCATCTCTATTCATTACTCTCACTCCGGGTGTTTCATTGACCAAAAAAATCTCATGAGCAGGCATGTTTTTTTTGATACGTGGAAAAAATCCGTGAGTCTATGAAATAATAGACTATCAGGAAAGGCCAAACATTTCAACATTTGGAAGTATTTGCGGCATGTACCAAGTCCTAATTCTGTTTTAGCCAATAGGTGGCATCCTTTTCGCTTTATCAGAGTAAAATCCTGTCTTAGTCACTACGTTAGCAGCAGTATGGGACTAAAGGGCACATATAGAATATCTGTTATAAGTTAGCTTTTTATTGCATGTGTGTAAACAGTAAAATTTGATTTACTGGTACATCCTACACACCCTTTACAGCACATAATTCCAAGAGACCATTTGGCAGCAAATGCTGTTTCTGTGGAGTTCAAGAACTTGGCATGAATGACCTAGTTAGACTTTATGAGTTAGATCAGCCAACATGTAAAGGTTTGTGTGCTGTTAAGTGAATGATTTAATGTCACAGCTATCAGTGGCCAAAGTGCAACAAATCATTAGAGGTGTAATGGTTGAAATTCCAAAGGCTGCTGTCCTGGTTGTGTCCTCCCATGTGCATCTGTTTAAACATTTTCAGAGCACTTGTGTACACTGAATGTGTGTTAGGATGAATTTGCCCCTTAAGAAATATGCATAACTTGCAATGTGCAAAGTGTAGCAGGTTGCTAGTCTGGTGAGCTGTAAATTTTAAAGTGGATCTATCATGCTCATTTTCAACTTCAAATTCAAATCCTTGCACTTTACTAGAGTAGCTTTGCATGATTCACACTTCAAAACAGTCTATCTTAAACTGAGTCTTGGTGCAGCCTCAGTCTGAATCAAACTGCTCCTCTCCTTTTAAGCCTGCTTTCTTCCAATTGGCTGCCCCTCAAAAACAGAAGGTTTAAAGAGCATGTGGATGGGGCTGCTGTGCTCACAGCCAGAGCGGTGTGTCCAAGATGACCATGTTAAAGAGATTATCCCCACATCATACAGATCCATCCATCCATCCATCTTCTTCCATCCATCCATCCATTCTCTTCCACTTGTCCAATTCAGGGTCATCACACCTACAGTCAATTAAGAATCACTTCATACAGATCAAAAAGTAGAAAAACTCTCTGAAAGAGAGAGTTCTGACCAATCTGAAGCTCTGGCTCATAGGAATTACTTGTATACATAAGCTGACCTTATTATTTGATATATTTGTGTATTGTGAGCATCCACCAGTGTAACAGTATATAAATGACAGAAAAAAAAGAAGAAAAAAAAGGATAAGCATAATAGGTGACCTTTAAAGATCATTTATGTAGAAAAAAGAGCAATTTTGATTTATTTATTTGTCTGTTTTTTTAATTCAAGTGATCCTACCTGTAGTTATCCCCTCTCCCCCCTCTTTTTTTCTCTTATCCAGCCTCCCTAAAAAACATATTAGCCAAAAATGGGAGTATGAGCCAAACCTTGGAATCTGGAAAATAGTTGCATCACTACAATTTATTTAGTATATAGTTTTTGTTTGTTTGCTTCTTGGTTGATTTTTTGACTGAGCTTGGAAAGTCCTGAGTCCTTATTTCTAATACTCTGTTCTTCTTCATCATATTATTTTTTTATATGGCAACAAAGGGAGGTGACATTTGAGACAAGGAGAATATCTATATGTGCAAATGTTTCTATTTAAGAAAAAGTTTGGAAAAAATATATTTTTTAACAGCACATTTCAGTTATTAGTTTACCAGTATAGTATACTAAAAATATATGGGAAACAGCTTCAGTGATTCTTCTTTCCAAATAAATCTATTCAGATCATTACAGTAACTGCAGCATGTTAAGATGCTATTGAACATGTCTCTAGTGCTTTGCTTATAGACGGTGTCTTGCTGCCCCCTAACGGTGAAACAGTGATAATAATTCACTGTCAGGGCACAGTAAAGAAGCTGATTAAGAACAGTTTGAAACACTGATTGAATTCTAACAACCACGGCAGCACAATGAAACAGAAGGTGAGTCTGTAATAATTTAAACAATTTGAATTTATTCAGTGTTTACTTCCTTAATCCATTTTTCTTTTGCAAACATTCTGTCAGCAGATGAAGTTTACACGTTAATTTTCTATTCTTTTCATAAGAAGCACTGCTCATTAACTTACAATCAAGCAAGGTTAAAAAAAAAAAAAATCAAAAGTATTGTTTGCGAGAAAACAACTTTTCACTATCTGCCAGTCGGTGCTGTTATCAGTCAAGCCACACGCCCCTGTGCACACAGGGAATTAAACACCCAAATGCACACACACACTCACGCACACATAGGCATCAGACTATTTGAAATCCAAAACAGCGATGCACAAACAGAAGTGTGGAAACTAGTGATTAGCTGTGCAGCAGAGGTATAATTGGAGCCTCTAATTACAGTACTGCCTCATTGTTCCTCTCTACCTCTAATTTACCACATTTACATCCCAGAAAAACAATCACTTTGGTTGGGATCATAATGGCTGAATGACTAGCATTAGCTGTGGTTAAACACAGATTTAGTTATAGATGCAATAAAAGCTCTGTTGTATTCACATAATGTTCATATCTCTGAAACAAAAGAGGAACATTAAGGACATGAAATGACAGAATAAAAGCTTCTACATGAAAGACAACATTGTGTGAAGCTGTGTATACATTAGCTTTATAAATGTATGCAGTATAGCCTGGCTACAAGAGCAAGCATCAAAGATATAATTACATTTTAGGTGCCAGATAGACCAGACACTACTTAAGCAGTAATTCTTGCAAAACTGCATGTAACAAAAATGTAAGAAACATAATTACATTGCATATTTGTTGCTATAGAAACATTTTCTTATACAAGAAAATTAAATACAAACCAAAATCGCTGAGATGTCTAACTTTTTGCTCTAACTTAGTAAATACGTCACAATTACCAAATACATTCCAAATTACCAACCTCAGATCAGCCATCAGTTATTATTTAAATTGGAAACTCTGGGCTGGATGGTTACCCGTCTGACCGGAGTCTGATCTGCATTGCGATTGGCTACCAGCTCCTGCAGCTGTAGGGCCCCTCCACCAATGAAACAGAAAGCTGGGCACACAGGGCCAGAGCAATCCACGTGGCCTTCCCACAGAGGCCGCAGAGAGTGGGCATCGTAGAACGTGACGCGTCCCTTCTCAAAGTCAAGGCACACACCGAGCCGGGGCGGCAGCGGGTAGGTGAGGCCCGCGGGTGATGAAGGGCCGTTGCTGTTGGTGATGGGGTCCCGTTGTTGATGGTGGTAGCTGTGCTGCGGCAGGTAGATTTTACCCATCCCCATAGTCAGGAAGCAGAAGGGTGGAGCAGAATCCAGGGCATCCTCTGCTCCGCTGTCATGGCCGCTGTCTGGGTCGTAGCTGCAGAGAGAGCATGCTTTAAAAAAAACAAAGACTAAACTAACAGCTTTGAATGTTTTACTATTTCTCATCTACTACTCCAGGGATTTCCAACCTCTTTTTATATAATGTACCCCCACTGCCTCATCACATCACATGTAGTGCTCTTTTGTGCTCTAAAATACCTTTTAAAACTAGATTTAACAGTGTATTTTTCAGAAAGTGTAATCAAGTTTGGATTTGGCCTTCTACCATAAAATTCCCACAGCCAGAATCTGTGTTTCAACTATTTATCCAATTAACTTCTAGATCTTCTTTTTATCTTAAAACTAGCTTTTGTGAAGTCTCAATCACATCATGTGTTACAAACTTTTGAAGTTTCAGATAGATATTTCGTAGGGATGTAAGTATTTAGACCCTCCCAATTTTGCATACTTAAGGTTTTGTACATTTTATAATAAATAGATATAATTAAACCAATTTGTAATCCTATTTGAAGATTGTGGATCCTAAACACACATTCACACATAAATAAGCATTAATATTGCAGTAAATCAAAATTTCAAGCCCACATCCATAACAGAAGTAACTGCTGGAGTTAATATATCTATTAGGGTAGATTTAGAAGCACTAGAAGCACCCACTATACTATTTATTCCACTATTTTTTTTAATTCCTTGCCAATTTCATATTCTTTTTGCTCACCGGGGACTGGCCATGTCTTGTGGAAGGTGAAACCACTCCTGCAGTTTCGACTCCAGGCCTACTCCCACCTGTTCAAAAAAGAAAGAAGAAACAACCTTAGGGTAATTACCAAAACACCCCTTTTTGTAACCAAGCTCGGTTGAGTGAGATATTTTTATTCATATTTTAATTAAGTGGATGCATTTTAAAGACAGAACAATCCTGTTTCTTTTTGAAGGCCAAAACCTCACACAAAGAATTATCTCATTTCCTCTTGATATAAAAAAAATGAGCTGAGAAAATGTGCTAGCATTAGTTATACAAAGACACAGTTTTTTAGATATCATGTATGTTTTGATGTGAAAGTTCTGCAGGATTATGATTTAAAGATTTTGATTTTGGCTGGGGTCTTTCTGTGTGGAGTTTGCATGCCCTCCCTGTGCCTTCACAGGTTCTCTCCGGGTACTCCGACTTCTTCCCAAGTAAGTTAGGTTAATTGGCAATTCTAATTTGTCCATAGGTGTGAGTGGTTGCCTGTCTCTCTGTATTAGCCCTGTGATAGACTGGCAACCTGTCTAGGGTGTACTACGCCTCTTGACCTTTTGACAGCTGGGATAAGCTCAAGCCATTTTATATTAATTTTAAAACAGAGACAAGGAGAAGAAGAGAATTATCTAAATAGAAACCTAAGGTATTACTGAGCACATTTAAAATAAACACACTTGCAGTGTCACAAATAAAGGGTATGTCTGATACTGACACAACTTGTTTAAAACAAACAGTATGTTAGTGTGGTGGTGGGGTGGGGTTTCTGGGCTTAGTCCCAGGAGGAAGAGGTGGAGCAGTGTGTTTTGGGGAGCAGTGTCTGATGAGAAGGGTGGCACACCCATTGGGCATGTCTAATTAACCTCTCCTCTGATCGAAAGTGCGGTGCCGGAAATGAGGGGCACAAAGCGCTCAGTAGTGAGCACAGAGAGTGCCAAAGATTGTGTCTAAGAAGTGTACGAATCAAACTGTGTGAAACACATCTTTCTTGCCCGTCCTTACTGGGGAGAACTCACGGTGGCAGGGGGCAACTGCCACACTGCCAAACACACTGCTCCACCTCTCCTTCCTGCAACAAGTCCAGAAACCACACCCTGCTGCCACAATTAGTTTAAAAAGTTTGGCTTCTTTAAGAGCAGAGATGTTTTATATGTTCTCTGGATTTCTTTCACCACTTGTAAGTGGATGTGGCTCAGTTGAAAAAGAGAAGAAAACAAACAGTATGCATAAATGCACCAGTTTTGATTTATGTTTCATTATATTTGAATGAAAACTCAATGACAGTAGGTTGAACTTACGTTGTATCAAATCTGATTAAATCACTCCCAAAGTCCCTATGAAATAGAATATTTTGTGTTTTTACCCTGTTAATAAATAACACCCAAAGCTGCTTTATTTCAAACCTTAACTTTGATAGACAAGTCATAATCACATCATTCCTGTTGAAGCCTTTTCACACTGGCTCTCAGGAATTTTAAATTTACATTTTAGGATTTGTCTTTAATACTCTTAAAGCCCTTCATGGCTTATATGGCTTACTACAAACTCACTAAGTTACATCTCTAACCTCTTGGTACCATACATGCCTGTATGTATTTAGAGATCTTTTGGAGAGAGCGGTCTTTTGTCTGTTCTAGGGCCCATCTTTAAACTAAAAGAGAAATTGTTGAAGTGTTTATAGTCAGGACCCCTAGGTTCTGAAATTTGCCCAAGGAAATCCATTTGGCTGAGTCAAGTCTTGTCTTAAGACACAATTTTAAGGGACAGTGTTTCCTGATCTTACTTGAGTCTTATTTTCCTTGAGTTTCATAGACCACATTTCTTTTTATTAGTTTTAATTTAATCTGATGATTTGGGGCCTTAAAAAGGGCTCAAAAACCAAATAAAAAAAGATTAATGCATTTTTAGACAGGAATATTTATAGTTTTTTTTAAAAAAATCTATACTATATTCCACACACAATACTGGGCATTATAACCTGGCAGTACATGTTCATGATATGTATTACAGGAATTCACTTGCCTTCACAAGGTAAGACCCAGGCTCCACTGAGCACGCCCAATAGTGCCGTCCCTGTGTAATGGCTACATCCCCTACAAGGAGGTCAGAAGTCAGGTGACAGGAAGTGAGGGCGTGGTCAGCAGCCTGCAGCAGAGAGAGACCAGGGACACTGCGGGCACAGCGCTGCTCTTTGCTGACCACCAGCCGGTCGGCATGGAGACCCCAGCGAGAGTCCAGGTAGAAGTTAAGCACTGGGAGGAGACAGTGTGACAGAGGACACAGCAGAGGGAGGGGAAAGAGGAAAAGAATAGAGGCAAAAAAGTGGGAGAAATGAGAAAACAAAGAGACGGGTGCATACAGAGACGACACATAGGGGTTTTAGAAGTGACAGGAGGTGACAGAGAAAGTCAACAGATTTACAATCAGAAAACAGCAAAGAGAAAAATAGTCAGGAGAATAAGAAGCAGCTGAGAAGAGATACTACTGGGGGAGGGCCAGAGAGCAGGCATGCACCTCCTTCCACCAGCACTGGAAGAGAAAAGGACACTGATCTACACTATACACTGATGACTCAGGGAGTAAAATATAGAAGGCATCGCAAGGCAGTGGTAAGCACAGTTTTTTCACAGGAAGTACAATGGGAAGATACGCAAAGCAGGAAGGAAAAACAGCCAACAAGGACACAAGGAATTCAGCAATCACTCAAATCGACCATTAAAAAGCCCTAGATCTGAATCAGATCCATGTTGTTAAGCCTCAGGTCTTAACAAACCGCAAACCTCATCAGCACTCGGACAGATCTCGTTACAGGAGGTAAAGTGGGAGGCAGAGGGATGAGTGGGTGTCTAAGCAGGGGTGAAAGAACAGAAGATGTGTGGGATGACCATAAAGAGAAATAGGGAAAGACAAAATAATTAAGTGGTATGGGGTACAGAGAGGTGGTGAAAGGATACTTATGAGTGCACTTCTTACGTTCTGTAGGAGGCATGTAGTTTGGCAGCGTGGAAGTAGCACAGTTGAGCATGACAAGTAGAAAGCTGTGAAATGGAAATAATACATGAGAGAAAGATGAGGAAATAAAGAGTAAGAACGTGAGGATGGTATGAAAGTGGAGAGAAAGATGGAAATGAGTGAGACAAAAAAAGAAAATGGGAATGGGCAGAAAAGAAAGAGAATGGATTTTTTTAAGCATTTCACCACAGTAAGCATTCCAATGCTTTAATTGTAAATGAAAAACAAAAAACAGGTGTGATGTGGTGAACATGTCAAGTGTATATGATGGATTTTACTCTCAACAGAGGGGTGAACCTTCTGAATTTATGTCTTATTTTCAGAGTTTTCGACACTTTTCTTGATAGTAATTATAAGATATTTGACACAGTCTGGAGATGTCCATTAAAAAAAATTTTTGAGTCTAGGATTTAGTCTGGGAGACAAAGCATATATGTTTTAATTGCACAGTAAAATGCTGACATCTGGGAGCATACCACTATCCCTAAAAAGAAGACAGGGGCTGTCACATAATCGTACAAGTTTAGTTTAGTTAGGATGGTCAAACTTGGGAGAGAATGAGTCTTTGTGCATCAACTGACTAAAGCTTAAGCTACTGCTTTAACAAACAGGCAGAAGCACAGAGTAATACTGGGAGCTGTTAAAAAAGGTGTAGTAATCTTGCTTGGAAGAGAAACAGGGAGAACTCAAACTAGCTGTTGTATTCAGCTATAATATTTAACAAAACCCACCTTAGCCACAAAATAGGTGCCACAAAAGACTTTGTGAGCCAAGAACCGTTTCCTGGGTTTGTACTTTGGGTATGCTTTCTTGAAGTTTTACCTCGAGCATGAGCACTTTATATGAGCTGGCTGCATTTTTGCCAGTTTCTGTGTTTCTGGTACAAGCAAATGTGATCATATAGCTAGAAAAATAGACAAAACAAATTAGAAAATAAAACCCAAGTCACACAACTTTCACCAAGGAAAGTGGGGTTTGTGTTTAGGCCAATTTTCTTGTTTTGTTTTGTTTGTTTTTTTTTTGCAGTTTAATTTTTACTTGCTGTTTGTTTCAGGTTTTAGTACTAAAATGGCTTCATTGAGGTTGGGATTATGATTTGTACAACCCACAACAATAACCCTGCAAGTTGAACATGACATTAAAAGACATGCAGTGCGTTAAAATTTGGCACTAAGGTGACAAATCGTCCATGTTACGAGATGGGACTGAAATGACTGAAAAGGGACTGAAAAGGCCTGTCTCTCCTTTTAAACCAACTCTGCATTTGAGTCTAACCCAAAGGTATTCAAAGGGAATCCTATCAGAGATTAGGTTCCTCAAACTACTCCTGGAATGTACTTAACTAACATCTGTAAAGTCGTAGAAAGAGTACTGAATCATCACTGAATAAATGCTGTTTTTCACATTACAGCTTTTCTAGTAACTGAACATGTGACTGTTATGAAACAAATGTACAGTTTATGAACAGTGGCAGATACAAAGATTATTTGCCACCTTCCTGATTTCTTAGTTTTTTGAATATCTGTCACACTTAAATGTTTCAAATCATCAAACAAATGTTAATAGTAGTCAAAGATAACCCTAGTAAATACAAAATGCAGCCTGGCTCTGTGTGAAAAAGTAATTGCCCCCCTTGTTAAATCATCAATTAACTGTGATTAATCACATTTTTTGGAAAGCTGAGTTCAGTTTCACAAGCCACACCCAGGCCTGATTACTGCCAGACCTGCTGGATCAAGAAATCACTTAAACAGAACCTGTCTGACAAAGTGAAGTAGGCTAAAAGATCTCAAAAAGCAACACATCATGTCACGATATAAAGAAACAGCTGAGAAGCAAAGTTATTGACATCTATCAGTCTGGAAAGGGTTACAAAGCCATTTCTAAGGCTTTGGGACTCCAGTGAACCACAGTGAGAGCCATTATCCACAAATGGAGAAAACTTTGGTGAACCGTCCCAGGAGCGGCCGGCCTACCAAAATTACTCCAAGAGCGAATCAACGACTCATCCAGGAGGTCACAAAAGAACTCAGAACAGCATCTAAAGAACTGCAGGCCTCACTTGTCTCAGTTAAGGTCAGAGTTCATGATTCAACAATAAGAAAGAGACTGGGCAAAAACAGCATCCATGGGAGAGTTCCAAGGAGAAAACCACTGCTGACCAAAAAGAACACAAAGGCTCGTC
>VUQS01043735.1:0-17583 GCA_015108495.1 Heterochromis multidens
TCCACAACTACCACAAAAGACTTCAAGCTGTCATTGATGTTAAAAGAGGAAATACACAGTATTAAGAACTAGGGTATGTAAACTTTTGATTAGGGTCATTTGGATAGTTTCTGTTGTCATTATGATTGTAATGTATTACCATTCATATTCTCTGAAAAATGGCCAAAAAAAAATCACAAATTCTGCCAGCATATGTAAACTTATGAGCACAGCTGTATCTTAGTCATGTAGGCTACTGCTCTTCCAAGGGTAAGTGTCATTATGATTTAAAAAAGGACAAACACAATTGTTTGATAATAAATGGCTTCGCCCAACCACTAACCATGAGTGAAAGAGAGGTTTTTGTATTATCATTCATATTCTCTGAAAAATGGTATGTAAACTTATGAGCACAACTGTGCCTGATGTTGGCGGATAACTTAGCACTACACCCTCTTGTCCAAATATAGCAATTTCAAAATAAAAAAACTACAAAATAAGAACTACAAAACTAATCTGACATCATGGTGGCTACATGCATGTTTTATATACAGTCTAGTTTATCTAGATGCCAAAGACTGTCTTGATATTGGATTCTTGAACAGTAAAAATGTGACAGTACTGCGAGTACCTTTGGGTCTGGAGAACAGCAAAACATAGTTTAATCTGCATTCAATACAAGTTTTAGACCTGCTGTGGTATGCTGAGCAGAATGCTCAATAAAATACAATACTGTATCATCTGCATATAAATGTACATTACCGTTAGATGGAAATGAGACTATTTTAGGTTTGACTGTAATCAACTTTCCAATGAGAAATGTGAACACTGAACATCATGGTGGAGCCGAGGGACTCAGATATCCACCAAAGTCGTTAAGGCTTTGGTCATAAAAGTGATGGATAGATTTTGAGATATTTGAACCCAAGTATATAATAAGTGTGGCTATAGAGTAAAGTTGGTACTAGCATGAATAAAGTCAATATTGGCTTAATATTCATGTACTCCTGCTGCTTTTACTCTGTACTGTGTTCTTTTATTCACTTTCGTACACCTTCACAGACTCAGGCTCTTCTGTCCTTGTATGCTGCAGTTTCTTTCATCCCTCTCCTCCTCTGCCTCTTTTTTAATCTCCCTCTCTCTCACCACAGCTCTCCTCCTTTTCATCCTCCTCCTCCTGCATCCCTCCAGCAGCCTTTATCTCCCCTCTCTTTCTTCCACTTTGCAGGAAAGATTAAGATGATTTCAGAGCACAAGACGTACACTTCATGTACAACGGCTTGAGGGAATCCCCGGTGGTCGCTCTCCATTTCTCTGCCTGTCCCCTTGTGGTTGGTCTGCCTCCCCGCAGTGACGATAACGGCTTTGTCTATCACGTTTGCCCCTGCAGTCGTCTGCTCGCCTGCGATAAAGATGATGTTTGATATGGCTGTGATGAAACCTGTTTCTCAAGCAGTCCCAATCTGACGTGTCCACAGAGCCTGCTTTGTTAGACTGGAACCTGCTGAAATGAGTTTGTCTTGTACAAGCAGTGATCAAAATTACCTGCCAAGAATATTTTTTCCTCTCTGGCAAAAATCATTAATACACTGCACATTTTTCATAAAAATAGATTTTATCAACATTCCGCACTTCTGTCTAGAAATAATGTCCTGTGTGAAATATTCTTGCAATTAGGAGACAAGAGATTTATTTAACCCTCAAGTCATCGCTTATATAATCAGGTCTGTAAATCGTAAAAATGAAAGGAAGAACATATCCTTCCCTCCGGACTCAAGACAGAAACATGATTAACTGTAGCATTAGTTAAGGTTTGAAAGTAGAGAGAGCCACTGTGGAAGGAAAGCTTCATCTGATTACCCACCAGAAACACATTTTATGGCATCTGGTGTTTGGTGGGTTGTTTTTCAGTGTTTCAGAGCTGGGTCGTTCCATATAAAACCAGTTAGATCTGAGAAACAGTTCCCACCTAACCTTCTCAGAATTAGCTGTTTTCTTTTGTTGTTTTTTTGTTGCACAATAACTTTAGTATATTCAGTGAAGCAATGCAACCTTTTACCTTCATACTTGGAAAACTGTCCAAGTTACAGACCCAGAAGTAAATTTCCCCTCATTTTTTCGAGATTTTCACATTAAATTTTCAGGGCTGAAAAACATTTAAGCTCTGTTAAAAAGTGCAGCCAAATCAATTTTACACCCACTCAGACTCACAATCTAAAGTCAAAATCTTTATTTTTTCCTCAGCATGATTTTTTTCTATGATCAACTCTGAGCATCAGTATCATGGGATATATCCTACTTTCAATAAACTGCACCAATTTAATATCTGTGACGTAGAGGAGCAGAAACAAACGTTGGTACCCTGGATATGTGATCTGTTTCTGATCATTCACTTGAGGAAACTTCAAAAAGTGCATTCTGGGTAAACGTTCAAGGCTCATATGAGCATGGGGGAATATGTGTCCCTCAAAGTGTAAGCCCAGTGTCTGACTCATGTCTCTACCACCCATTTTAACCAAGTTTAAGTAAACTGTAGGAACTTTCAGTTGTTAAATTACCATTAAACCTCTCGGCTATGAGGGGAAACCCCCGCTCAGCACAGCAGCGCATGCTCAGGGGTGTGATGTGGCCAGAGTTTTTAATCAGAAGTTTAATCATTTATGAACGTACTACACGGGACTATTTATCTATTTGTATTGTCACTGAACCACAATAATTGAAAGAAGAGGATTAGAGTTTCACATTTTAAAAATTCCTAGAAAGTAAACAAAGATGGATAAATAAAATCTGTGTTCTGTTCATCTGGATGTAGCGTCCAGATGAACAGATTCAGCTTTTTGGGATTCTTTTACCTGGATTATTGAGCATGCATCAAGAGACTGTTTTCTGAATATTAATCTAGACGTTTTGAAATTTTTGGGAAAGGTAAGGTAAAAATTACCCATAGCCTAATAATAGCCAATTCTGAGGGGGTCCGGATGGAGACAATGACTAATTTTTCCAGCAGCAGCAGTTCGAGCCTTTGCTGTTAGTTTCATTCAGACTCTTTGTGCAGCTCTGCCCTTAAAGAAGAATCTTCTCCTGGTTGACTAATCCTTTTCAGTATCTGAGATGGTTAACGTGGTTTTCGGCATGTTAGCATGCTAATATAAGCATTCAGTTCAAAGCACAGGGCTGCTAATACTCCCTTAAACTGTTGCTGCTGGAAGAAAAGCAAAGATTCACAGACAGACTGTCCAATTTTAACAGCTACTAACAACTTTTAACACTGAAACCAGAAAAGAGAGCAAAATACAAATTTGATTTGGGGAATAAAAGTGTGTGCCTGAATCCTTTTCACTTTATAAATACGTGTAGTTACACATAAAGCTTCATTCATAAAGTTTTCATCCCACCTCTTTGATGTGGGAACTCGTGCCCTCAGTTCTGTTCTCCAGGAGTCAGCAGGTTAATAACTGAGACCGTCCCTCGTCAGGTTTTAAGCCGAGGTGAAAACGAGGTCCGTTCGTCCTCCCAGCGTCCTTCTGAAGCTGATACCGTGAATTAGTTTTCACAGAGTCTGAGAACTTCACCGTCTCGCTATCTCGTCTCTAATCTTTCAATTACTTTGTGTGTGTGTGTGTGTGTGTGTGGAGGGATTTCAGAGATAAAAAGGCCTTCTGAGGACGTGCAGAGAGGACCTGAGTGACCACACATACACAGACACACACATACTGAGAGAAGATTTAGCGATAAATCAATAATTTTACCATTACATGTGAAATACAGTTTATACTCACAAACTGGTGCTTCAGTACTTTTTCCCAGCCAGTTCTGAAGTACTGAAGTGCCTCCTCTCTGCCTCCACCACTCAGTGGATTTAAACTGGATCATTTAAATACTATTAGTCATGAAAGCCAGTGCTGTTCCAATGGTTTAGTTGTTATAATTAAATAGTCAGTGTTCAGATCAATTTGGTCAATTCTGAACTGATCATATTCTGGTGGTACAAGATAAAAGTTTCACACTATTTTTGGCTAACTACTGTATGCATTAATTTAAAAAAAAAACTATCAACATCCACCCTATCTCCTAACAATGATGTTCCCATACAACTAAACTGTGTTCTCAATTACATTTTGAGGAAAACGTATCTTACTTTGGAAAGGTCACAGCATCACACCGTTTAAAGACTAACACATTCCTCTTTCAGTGGACGAGGCAGTGGTAGTGACATGAGTCAAACACTGGACTTACACTCAGGAGACTGGGGTTATAATTCCACGTCGGACTGCTTTTCTTTTCAGTCACAGTTGGTTAAAGTTTAAGCACCAAATTTAGGGTCAGGAAATTGTCACAGTGTGGGTTGAAATCAAGCTTCAGGGATTAAAAATGAAGTCAACGTCTAAGAGCTTTTCTCCAAAGCACTTTACATCCTTACCTCTTAATTAGCCATCGGCACACTGACAGCAAAGAGCTACCATACAAGGAGCTGACCTTACCATCTGGGCACATTTGGGGATCAATGTGTTGCTTAAGGACACATCCATATTAACATCTCTGATCTCTTTTTAATCTCTTTATGGTTGTTTTTTAATTACATCTTTATAGTTATGTTGTTAAAAAGTCATAAAATGGACAGAAAGACACACAGATCTTTTCTGTCTCTCAGCAGCTGTTTTATATCTTGTTAAGATAATTTTGTGTCTCTTTGAGTTCATTTGTTTCTTTGTAGTTTTCCTGACTCGTTGTAGTTTTCTTTGGTGCTGTTTTGAGTCTTGTTGATCTTGCAAAAATTGTTCTATTTCTGTTTTTTTGATCTTAACAAGATGGTCTATATGATATGATTTCAGTGTAAGTTTATGGCGTTGATTCAGCAACAACCACAGGCAACTTCAAAATACATACAAGATTAGCCGAGGATCAAACCACCAACCTTGCCGCAGCCGCCTCTCATTTAGACATCTATTCTTTAGGTTTAATCATTTGATGTTTAGCACTTTCTGCTATTTCCTCAAACCCCCTGATGTCTGCAGAAACACCTCCTGCAGGTTTCCTCTGGATGGGAATCAGTGGTTTGGTATGTTTATATGCACGTCTGAACAAAACTCTTCATTAAAATGAAAGAGAAATCCTGCACATGTCCTTAGATGCTCATTTCAAACTGAAATGGGGGAAAAAAGAAACTCCGGCTGTAATGTGGTAATGCAAACTCAGAGCTTCTCTGTCAGAGCTAATTCTCGTTTGTGCTAATCTTTCAAACCAGATTTCTTCTCCTGCTCTATCAGCCCTCTCTCCCTGTGTCTCGCTCTCTCTCTGTCAACACGTTAGTTATTCAAGCAGAGGGAATCTGGCACAAGTCATTTGTCAAAGTGAGATAGAAGAAGAAGAAAAAAACTACAAAGTGAAGTGTGTTTGTCGCCTCCATTTTTCATCCGGTGACTAAACAGAGCGGCACTCAGAGATAGGGCGATGACGACTGAGGACATCTTCACATTCGAGGAATTTCATTTGCAAAAGTTAGTGTTAGTGAAGAAAATAAATGATCATTTAATCCATTAGTGGTGTTTCATAACTGTCATTCAGCACGTTTCAGCTGAATGAACGTGAACACTGAGGTCAAAGAGAAAACTGACGTAAAGACTCCACTCACCGTCGTGGTTGGCGTTGCCAAGCGTCCAAGGCTCATCGGAGTCAAAGTGCGTGTCTCCTCCGATGCCGGCACCGGGGAAGTAGGCGTGGGCCAGGAAACCCCCCTCTCCATCGAACGGAGAGCTATCACCGTGGAAACCAGAGGCAAAGAAGATCATGATGTCAGCCTCTTTGCCCTCATTCTTGATCTCCGAGTATGGCACCTCCTGAGCGGGATCAGAGGAGCAAACAAGGAATCAATATTTCAGAAGATTAAAAATACTGTGAGTTAAACCTGTTCTTTCAGGCAGACTTCCTCCACAGCTAGGAGGACAGAATCTCAGGAGCTGCACAGAAATGAAGGAAAATAACCTGACAGAACAGAGCGCAGACTGACTTCTACTGTGCAACAACAAGTAGTTATTTAATATAAAAATGACTGTGAAACTGACTGTAATCAGATGCTTTGCCATCTTTATTAGATCCTCTTCCTATTGATGATACTGATGAGGAGGTTTATTCTTTTAACAACATACTTTATCCAAAGAAAAGGGGGATCAGGTGGCATCAGCCATCCGTGCTCTAAGTACAAATATATTTTCCTTCACTGAAACATCGTCTGGGCTGATAAACTTGGAGCAACAGTATTTCTGGACATCTGTTTCAGCTGAGCAGCTGTTTCTAGCAGCTGGACTAATGCTAACCACAGGTATGAGTAATGTTTTATACCAAACCATGACTCCACTGTGAGCAGGCTGCATAACACAGATTATACAATAATAATAATAATGCCTCCGTACAAAAATTTACAAAAAGATTTAGTTTCAAAAGCTGATGTGAAATCCAAATGCAAAAAATGAAACTAAACTTAAAAGTTTAAGTTTCGTTAAACATTAAGGTTTGTTTTTATTGACTTTTAAGCTTCGATTTCTCATGTTCAGTTCAGTTTGTTTGGAACATTTTGTTTTATATTTTCATGATCTTTTATTGCAGTCTGGTGTGGTGGTTTATAATTTTATAATTTCTTGACATCATTTCTTTTATTGTTTTAGCTGTTTTAAAACCATTTACATGTCTCTTATTGTTCTAGTTTTTGATGATTTAATGTAAAGTATATTTTACTAAAACTCCTCTCATAATTTAATTCTTTTATTTATTTTCAGGTATCATCATTGATTAACCTGCACTCTGACTGCATGTATCACATATTGTAACAAAGGCGCTCTATAAAGTTAAAATAGAGCTCAGATGTATATCTGGATTTCTCACCTGGAAGGAGAGCGGAGTGACGGCCTGCCAAACGTTGAAGGCTTGTCGAATCGCTCTCTGGGTGTCCTTCTCTCCAACTTTGGGGGTGAAGTTGGATATGCTGTGAGAAAGAAAAAACAACCGTTCAAGACTACAAAGTTCAGTGTGTACAGTATGTTCATGTTCCCACATTCACTGAGAGGCAAGTGGAGGTGAGTGAATGAGGCTGAATGTCACTTTTCCTCTGTTTTTTCCACCAAAAACATTATTAAAAACACTGGTTATTTAGTGAAATGTTGTAATAATTTTGTTGCTTGCAAAACTGTGCACACACACCATGTGCAAGCAAGCAGCGGCTAAAACAGTGATGATAGTCCTGCACTGTTTATGTACTGTATGTCATGTGTGTCTTATTCAGCAACTGAGAGATCAGTGTGTATGTCATAAACCGTTCAGACAATGACAATAAAAAGTGTTTAATACATGAAAAAAGTTGCCTAATACACATCTGATGCAATGATCCAAACCTGTATATTTTTTTAGTTAAATTAGTGGATTAGGATTCAGCATGAGTCAATGAGCAGCAGCACAGTTGGTGCAAAGGCTGATGGATGTTTAGCTGGAAGAGACGAACGAGGCAGAAAGGTCATTATAGAGTAATTGCAGGAGCGAAGACATGCCACCCATATCTACTCTGCTGCAAGAGAGAGAGGAAGGTAGGTATATCATTACATGTTTTATCACTCACTTCACTGTCAGTGGAAACACTTTCATGTAGCGTCTTTAAAAGCAGCCTTTTAAAGCTTTGGTGTCACTTTCCGACTGTGCCAGAGGAGACAGGAGAGCGAGACGGGGAGCGAGGGAGCGTTAGAGGACAGATGGGAGTAATTGGCAGAGGCAGAGAGGGTGGAGGATGGAAAAGGAAAGCCAGGACAAGAGAGCGAGAGAGAGGAAAAAACACGGTGGGATAAAACAGCAAAGCAGGCGGCTGAGTTCATTTCACACAATCTGTCTCTCAACAGGGGAGCAAAGGCTTTGTTCCCAACCAGAAACATACATTATGGAAATAAATATCAGCACAGTTACACAGTTGCTGTAATTCAACATTCATTCATGAGCACAGCAGCTTCCTGATGTGAGAAAAATAAGTCCAGCTGGCAAAGAAATAGAAATGTTTATAGCACTTTACAGGTAGTCCCTGGAAATGGATTAAAAGTTGTTGTGGGCTGTGATGGAGTGAATAAAAAAACAGACTTGAATGATCTAGAAGACGATGCAGATTGAGTCTTAATGAGATGCTGAGCCCAAAAAGTAGTTTATTTCACTGCTGACTACTGCTGGTGCTCTGTGATGCTACTGATATATTATGTTTTGCTGGTACTTACTTGAGTTACTTTCTGGAGGTTCAGCGGCATGTCCCTAAAGACAAAGTTCCTAAAAACTGGACTGCCAAGAGCGCCGCCTTTTACCCCCATCTATTGCAAAAAGAACCCAGAGGGTTTCTCCTACAGGAGGTGGGCCACATCAGCAGTGGTGAACCTCATCAATGAGCCCCTGTCTGAACCCTGACTCCATGATGGGGGGCCCTCATCATAGATCTCTGGCCCCACTCCCCAGGCCTATTTGCCTTGGGAGACCCTACCAGGGGAAAGCTGCCCTCAACAACATAGCTTCCTGGATCACTCAGGCACAATAACCATACAGCATGGGTAGTGTGGTGCTTTAGGGGGCAGTAACTCATTCTTTGGATTGAGAATGGGTTGCTATCCCAAGTGGAGGAGTATCTCTGGATCTGGTTCAGAAGTCAGGGGAGAGTGGAGATTGATTTGCAGTGACAGGGAGGCTGTAACCGGTCTATTGTGGTAAAGAGAGAACCGAGCGTGAAGGGGAAGCTGTCGGTTTACTGGCTGATCTACATTGCTACCGGCACCTGTGAGCTGTGGGTAGTGATTAAAAGACTAAGATGGAGGATACAAGCAGCAGAAATGACCTTCCTCTGATGGTTGTCTGGGCTCTTCCTTAGAGATAGGGTGAGGAGCTCTTCGTATTTCACATAGATAGAACCCAGTTTAGGTGGGGGCCCCTGGACACCTCCTAGGTGATATGGAGGTGACTCAGGGGAAGAGATTATATGCGAGGAACACAGAGAAAAGAGGCGGATAGTAAAATCCAAATTCTTTATCCAGGCAGAGGTCATACACAAGTAATCAGTTAGTGAAGTAAACAAATACAGCAAGGGGAAGGCAAAAAGGCAAGATCCAAAAACACACCAAAAGGTCACACATGAGGAAACCAAAGATTAAACACTAGAAAAAACAAAAACACTAGAAAACAAAGAAAACTAGACAATGCCTGGAAAGCTTAACTTGGGATAACAGAGTACAAGATGATCTGGCAAGTGAGAGGTGAACAGCTGCAGGTGTACTTAGTGAGGACACTGATGACTAATTTAATACAGGTTTGGCACAAAAGACTGGCAAACAGACAAAGGCTGAGAGTACAACTGTCTGAAGTGTAAGACCAACAGAGATTTCAAAATAAAACAGGAAGTGACAAAACAGAGACCTAGTATCATGACATTAAGTCTCTGGCCAGGGAATGCCTCGGTGTACCCCTAGAAGAGCTGGAAGTGTAAGAAAGGGAAAGAATAGAGGCTCAAATACAGACTCTGGAGACAGACTGATGCAAAAAAGGGTGAGGCGTTTCTTTAAGTTCTCGATTTTGTTACCAAAAGGTAACAAAATATCAAACAAGGTCAAAAAAAAGAATATTTCAAACAAAGTCCAAAGTTTCTCTAGTAGAAATACAAAGGAAACACTTGCCACACACAATAAAAGCTGAAGGGAAAGACTGGACTATATATACACATGGGGTAATCAGGAAAACAGGAGGGTAACAAGATACAGCTGTAGCCAATCAAGACAACGAGACAGGGGGAGAGGAGTAAAACTAGACTCAAGACACGGAAGACAAACAACTACCAACAACTAAAACAGCAAAACACAGTCACAAGAATAAACCTGACAAAGGGGAAAGACACAGGAGGATTCAACAGAAGAAATACTAACGAGGGGACCAGTAAACTCTAATACAAACAGAAACTGGAACTACGAACCAAAGACTCAAAGGATTAAGGAAATATGAGAAAATCAAATCATAGATAACACCCAAACTAAGAAAGAAACTGAGAAAACCTTATTTTAAACAATAACACGTTAGTTAGTTAGTTAGTTAATGAAACTCCAAAAAAAGTGAAAAACCTCGAGAACAAACCAAGAACCAAGACAGGAGGAGTTTCTCTGCTTAGACTATCATACACACAACAGCCTGCACAGATGGGGCTGTCTCCATCAGGTTAATGTATCTTGTCACAGTTGGAGCAAAAAAAAAGACAAATTTTATTGACTGAGCTTCTGAAACACGTCCCCAAAATCACATAATTAGTAAACATCATTATATATCAACCTGTAATATAACACTGCTAAGTTTGTCTGAGCTGTTCAAAGCAGTGATTGTACTTTTTCATTTTTGGTTTGGTGTTCACTTTAAGTATTAATTCAAAATGACTGCAGAGTTAAAAATGACTTAAAATGATAAACAATGAATTGCAGAGTCAGAGTGATTTTAAGGACCAACAGTGACGGTGTGTGTGGACAGAATCAGGTTGTTTGCTTCAGTGAAAGGTTATGACAACAGTTCACTGCGAGTTACATAAAGCGTAGTTTGTCTTCAATGTATTCTGATCACAAAACAAGATCAACTTCTATCATTGTTTTTGGAACTAAACAGAGCTGCTCTTTGCAATACATGAAAGAGCGTCAATGATCAGTCAATCCAGGCAAACGTTTTAACAACTGAATAATAATTTACATTGTTTTTAAAGAAATCTGCAAAATATTCAGGATTCACCTATAAGATTATGTTGTTTCTTTTGGTTCCTCATTACTGTGAAATTTGATATTTTGAAGTTTTTTGAGAAAAGGCGACATTTAAAGGTCCAGTAAATTAATCAATAATAAAAAAATAATAATTAGTCACAGCTCTAATTAGTGCAATAACACAATAAGTGTGATTTTTATTTTAACAAATCTTTCTGTCTGCATGTAATATCTGTTTGCTTCAAGTGGACAGAAGCAGGTCTGAGGAGATTTTACTGCATTTCATAACTGCCTGCAAATCCTTTATGAAGTTTATTTATAAATCCAACTCCCCCCCCCAAAGCCCAGTGATTAGTGTGTGTGTGTGTGTGTGTGTGTGTGTGCCAGGCAGACAGCTAGGTAGCCCTTGTCTGATATGAGTAAATGGTGTGTAATGTTACAGCAGTGAAGCTGGCCAAATGACCTGTGGCCAAAACACACAGATGGTATACTGTCTCTCACACACACACACGCACACACACACACTTCAGTAGGTTATGCAGAGACTGTCGTCTCACACATTAAATGCATTTAGATCATGAAATGTGCTGCAGAGATTTCAGGTAATGGCCAAGAACTCAGAGGTGATGATTTTAAACTGTTTCTGTGTCAAAACTTCATTAAATAATCCACGACCTTCTGGAGAGATTGTAAAGCAGAGTCCTTAAAAGGATAATACCCAAATGGACAATGCTAACGTGCCAACATACTTAGCAATTATAATACTGTGCAAAAGTCTCGAGCCCCCCCTCATTTCTTTCTATTTTGCTTCCAAAGTGCAATGACCCTCAGGGGATCCCAAAGTCAGAAGGACTCATCCTGAGGAATGAGGATGTCTGCACCAGATTTTATTGGAAAACATTATTAACTGAGGAAACACTTCACAAAGAACACAAATTTCTTCCTCATGGTGGAACTGCGGAAACCTTTAAGGGATGATTGAAAGGATTCATCCTTAACATCTTTACCTCATTGCAATCCATCCCTGGGTTCAGTCAGAGCAGCTCAAAGTGCAGTTCTGCCCTTCTTTTGTTTCTGTTTCTCAAAGTCTTTTGACTGAGTTTTAATCGAATTTGCTTTGTTGGCAGGAAAGTTGAGAACAATGTTGCAGAGGCACTGACATAAAAGGGAAAACATCATTCTTCTGACTGCTCACTCAGCTTCTTCTCTTGTCCTTCACTTGTGTTTTCTTTTCTCTTTCCAGCCTTCTTGGCTGTTCTTAATATTCGCCTCCTGCCCAGAGGCTTTAGTGGAAATTTTCATTTGGAGATGCACAGTTGCATAATCCTGCAGTAATATAGAACAGTGGGTGATTACATATGGCCCTAAAATTCCTCTTAATTCAGAGCAGAGGCAGAAAAATCCTCCTGTCTGAACTCATCAATATCACTCAGATAAATGCACTGAGAGGCAATCATAATTAACTTTATATCTTATTGTTTTGATGCTGCACATCATGGGTTGGATATACAGGTTTCACTGGACAAAAAGAGGTCAAAAACTTCTCTCTGGATTTATTGTGTAGATATATATGTATTTTGAGTTTGCAAAAGAGGCTCCTGTGGATGATTTAATGCCTTAAATGTTATTTTTGGTAAGATCAACCTTTAGAGTTCATGAGGTGATCATTTAAATCTTGAAAGATGGATTTTTGGTTTGGTTATTGTGATTTTCCTCCTGCATTTGCTTCCTTTTTAGCCACGACAATGGAGTAGCTCTTGGGTTGCCCATCACTTTGGTTTTTGAAATGAAAAATCTCACTAAATACTGGTAACATCTTGCAGTTTTATTGGAGCTAAAATTACTGCCTACAATGGGCTTGGTTAGCCTGACATATTCAGATGAATACATAAATAGAAATTTGTCTGGAACCCCTCAGTTCATTTCTCAAATTCCAAGGGGCACAGACCAAAATATCTCTTGAATAGATGGACCTATATTCAGTATTATACCACAGAACTTTCATCATTCTTCTCAAGAGAGATTTTAAGTGCAGTAGTTTTTGCTTCCTTTGGAGAAACTATCCTGTCTAATTCTGTTTGTATGGGAGGCGGATGGACACACTCTGCAGACCAAATGAAACAACAAGCTCGTGATTTGTCTGATACTCAGGCTAGGTTTTAGTAAAAGCTGCTCACATTCAACCTGAGCTGCAAAGATCATTCATAATTTTTCCATTTCCAGTTAATGAAGCATTGCAAACTTAGGCTCAGCTCTGAAGTTGCAAAAGGAACTTGCACTTTCACTGAACCAGAAGTTATGCTCATAATTCATGCAAAGAATCCTGGATGTAGCAATAAGATGGCTTGGAGCACAGCACTACAGGTGAACATAAATACTGTATGGATTGTAAATGATGTAACACAGCCAGCCTAAACATTGGCCACTGCAAATTAGCCCCATATCGTGGAGTGTGAGTAGAAGAGTAGGAGACTGGTCTGGTTGGCTTTGGAGATGAGCTGGTGCCTCAGAAGAACAACAACTGAGTTAAAAATGACTCGAGAGATGGCAGCTGAGCTGAAGACAACACTGCAAGAATGTGACAGCAGATAACAGGTGAAACATGAGGAGGCCTGAGAAGACTCAGATACAGTAAGGGGTAATCGGATAGGACTGATCTCACACTGTGGGTTTTATGTAACGCTGTAGAGTGGATCCCTGTAATGCAGGAGAACTGGGATGCACTCAGAGTCTCGTGGGAGCAGCATAATTTACATTAGACCTAAAAAACTCTGAGTGAGATGGTGCGGAGAGACACGGGAAGAGAAGGGATAAAAGAAGGAGAGAGGGGAAAGCAAGAAGAGGATGAAAAGGGATTCAAACGTCTAAATAAGAAACAATTTGATCTTGGATGTTGAAGTAGGAGAAGAATCAAACAAAGAAGTGGAAAGTTTTAGTGAAGGAGTGAAAGGAGAGACTTGATATATTTAACGAGAATAAAACAAAGAGGAGGACAAGATCAACTACAGAGATACAAAAAGGTGCAAAAAACATTCAGAGATGCTACAAAGCTACAAGTTATGAATAATATTTCTAAAGATATACACAAAGAGATGGTAGAAAACAACAAAGACAGAGACAAAAAGATTACTACAAAGAGATACCAGTGCCATTCCTCTTCCAATCAACCCTACTGTTCCAAAACATGGAGAGGAAACTCATGAGATTGTCCTGGTTGTGGTGGTTGAAGGTGATGCTATCAGAAGGCTGCTGCTCACTTCACACCTCACATCAAAATGGAGGATACTGTAAAGTCACTCATGGGGCTGTGATGTCACTAAGACTCACAGGAAGGTATTTTACTACACTGTAACCAATTTTGGTACTTTGAACAGTATTATACTGTAATACCAACAGTAAGATACTCTAATAGGTTTATATAGTAATTTACTGTAAATGGCAAAGGATTGTGGGAAAATATGGGTTTACTACTGTGATTCCATTTTACAGTAAAACTGACCAATGGCAGAGGAGATTTCTTTTAAAATTCAAAAGTCACTTTAACAGTTAACAGCCACTCAGCAAAAGGTTGGTATATATTATTATTATTATTCATTAATGTATATCTGAGACATTTTAAGTGTATTTTCTTCTGACTAGTTTTTTTTTTGCCTACTGTACACTAAAGAGCTAAAAAATAACGTTAGCATTAACCTGTGTTCAGTGACATATTTCACATAAATCTTTGACGTCGGTGACTGATATTCACAAATATTAAAAATGTGTTTTTATGTTTTTAACATTATTAGATGATTTCATTCTTGTTTACGGTAAGGTTCATGTAAGGTATTCTAAATCCTTTATTATACGTTCCTGTTTCTATTAACATTTCATATTTCTGTTTAGCCCTCCCTCCATCTCCTAAGGAGGCTTTGTCTTTTGCAGGCCTCCATTGTAAATAAGGACGTGTGCTTAATGACTTACCTGGCTGACTCCCAGAACCATTTCATGGTACAAACTAATATTATGAGCCAGCCCTATAGTTTAGCTTCAGTTGATATTTCTTCAATGAAATACATACATTAAAACTCTGCAGAAGCTTTAGCTGAATCTGTTCTCTGGACCCTTTCTACTGAAAACATGATGGAAAAATCCTAGAAATTTTTTTTATCCCATCAATGGTAAATTTCTGGGCTACAGCCCTTTTTTCCTGGACTCACAAGTGGCCCTCATCAAAGCAGAACTACTGAGAGTTCTGGAGTATTTAGACATTCTTTGTAGACAATAAGAAATACTAAAATGTCACAATGAGAAAGAATGAGACACTAAACTATTGCTTTTTGACCGGTCCTGGATCTGCAGAAGGAACTCAGCTACTCACTAAATCTGGTACAATACATCTCTTCTCATGGGAGGTTAATGTTCTTGTACATGGTCTCTGACAAATACACAAATACAAATAAAAAACTACTAGAGACCTCTTTGCAGGGGAAAAGCTAAGTTTTTGTGCTTTTTGTGTTGAGAGCTGGAACAGGAAGGTGAAATCCATCAGCAAAGGATGATCAGATGGATATTGTCCACAGCAGCATTCAATAAGGAACATTTTGCTGTCTTTCAACAGTTATGATGTGGCATTTTATTAATATGAGCCTTACGTCTGTAGCTGGCAACCACAGACCAACTAAATCCGAGTAAAACACAGACTTTTTTATCCTGTGCAAATGTGCTACATGTAACACAGACGTGGGGAGGGCGCAGAAATTTATAAATCACACGAGGTCTCCTGGTAATACTAAGCCTGTGTGAACGGGGCTTAAGAGAAGGAAAATGGCAACAAAAAGACAAATTAACAGCAAAATGCTGCAATGCTACAGAAAAACAAAGAAACACAAAATGACAGAAAAACAGCCACAAATAGCTCTAACTTCTCTAAAAGACATGTTTGGTCCTCAGGGCTGAAGCTAGAAGCAGAGAATGGAAATGAGGTGTTCAGGGTGGTAGTGTTTACTTATTTTTAGTCATTTTTACTAAGAAACTGGACAGATACATAAGTACTGTTTCTGTTTGATTCATGGCACTGAAGCTGGATTTGAATTAGAGAGGGATGTAGTGGAGGAAAAAAGGAGAGAGACCTAGGAGACAAAGAGAGAAAAAAAAGTGGGCAGAAGCAATGCTGGTAGCTAGGATGTGTTTGGTGTCCCGCGGGACGGCTCTAATCTGCATTAGACCCATATTACACGGCCGAGCTGCTGGTTGGATCACACAGCGGAGGGTTTTACTGTATGTCCACAAAGAAGAGAAAGACGGAGAGATGTGGGTGGGTGGATGTAATGTATGGATACGAGATGTGTTCAGGGTACCCTGGGACGCAGCTAATTTACATTAGGCCCAGACTGGGAGGAAAAGAAGGAGGATGAAGATGGAGACAGAGAATTAAGTAAAAAGACAAACTCATTCAAAATCCCATTAACATGTGTTGGCACTTTTAATAGCTGTGTTAGCTCACTGTGCTCAGTTACTGCCATTTTGGAGCTGATTCATCTTTGAATATGGAAAATGAGCTCAGGTATGCACACCTGTATGAGATCTTTTTATCTCTCCATTTCTGTCCCGTCAGGGCGTAGCGTTTATTCCTCTGGCGGCGGCTGGTGTGAGGATGGTCTGGGACGCCACAGCGAGGTCTCCTCATCCACCTGAACACAACACAACATGCAAATGTTACTGTTTTGGCACAGACCGGATCAGTTCGGATAAAAAAGGGTGAAAAGAATACAACTTTAATGAACCAGCTTGGTTTTTATGGTTGCAAATGTTTTTGCATTTTGCATACTGGACTAGACCAACTAAACTGTGTCTGCTAATTATTAATGCCATGATCAGTTTCTTTTAGCTGCTCCCTTATTCACAAGAGGTCACCACAGCAGATAGTTCCACATATTTGATTTGATGAATTTAAAAAAAAAATAAAAATTCCACTGGACGCCCTTCCTGATGCAACCTCAAAGGGATTTGTGTCTCTTCCTGGTCTTGAACTAGGGAGCTTTCACATGTTATTTACAAGGTGTAAATCTAAATCACTACACTATGGAACCATTTAAAGGTACTTTTTGTAATGAAACTCTACAGAATTGAACTAAAATTGTCATCACCAGGGGGCAGTGTTTTACCACCAAGCGTGCTGAGATGTTTGCTGATGATGTTGTCACTTTAGATATTTCTTTTCAGTCCTACCCACATTTCCTTAAGAAGCTTTGCTTTTTCTCAGGCCACCATCATAAATAACAATGACTTATAGGAGCTGCTCGGCCACAGAAACCCATCCCATGAAGCTCCTTGCGCACAGTTTGTGTGCTGATGTTAATGCCAGAGGAGGTCTGGATCTTTGCAGTCAGCAGAGTGTTGGTGACTTTTACACACTTCTTTCACTACTGCTTGTAAAGGCAGACTGCATGGCTAGGTGATTGCTTATATACAATTTTTCATGATCAATAGTATGCAAATTGTCATGACCATTGATCAATGGCCATGAGTACCATTCACAGAGATTGGGGAATGGCTGCAATCACAGCATTGTAAGATGGTGACAGATGATGATGGTGTCAGGACGTACCACAATCCACTGATCACATTAACTCGGTGGACAAACACATCAAGTTCACCAGGGAGGATATGAAAAATGACAGGCTAGCCTTCTTAGACTGTGAGATTTCCATCAGCAATGGGGGGCATTTGAAAGTCAGTGTGTACCGTAAACCAACACATACGGATCAGTATCTAAGGTTTGACTCTCATCATCCACTGGAGCACAAATTGGGTGTCATCAGGACGCTACAACACAGAGCGAACACCATCCCCACAGACACAGCGGCCAGGGAAGCAGAAGAACATC
>VUQS01043737.1:0-12058 GCA_015108495.1 Heterochromis multidens
AGACCCTACAATAATACAGAGAAACCCCAACAATCAAACGACCTCCTATGAGCAAGCACTTGGCAACAGTGGGAAGGAAAAACTCCCTTTTAACAGGAAGAAACCTCCGGCGGAACCAGGCTCAAGGAGGGGCAGCCATCCGCCGCGACCGGTTGGGGGTGAAGGGAGAAGGACATGCTGTGGAAGACAGCCAGAGATTAATAATAGCTCATTAAATGCAGAGAGGTGTAAAAACACGGTGAGAGAAAGAGAAATACTCAGTGCATCATGGGAAACCCCCAGCAGCCTAAGCCTATTGCAGCATAACTAAGGGAGGATTCAGGGTCACCTGATCCAGCCCTAACTATAAGCTTTATCAAAAAGGAAAGTTTTAAGCCTAATCTTAAAAGTAGAGAATTGAACCAAAATTGAACAACAGAAGATTGGAAAAGCATTGCCTGGTCTAATGAGTCTCGATTTCTGCTGCAACATTCAGGTGGTAGGGTCAGAATTTAGCTTAAATGACATGAAAGCATGGCTCTATTCTGCCTTGTATCACCAGTTCAGGCTGCTGGTGGTGTAATATTGTGTGGGATATGCTCTTGGCACACTTTGAGCCCCTTAGTAGCAGCTGAACATCATTTAAACACCACAGCCTGCCTGAGTATTGCTGCTGACCATGTCCATTCCTTTATTACCACAGTGTACCCATCTTCTGATGGGTGTTTCCAGGATGATAACACACCATGTCACAAAGCTCAAATCATCTCTAACTGGTTTCTTGAACATGACAGTGAGTTTTGTACTCAAATGGCCTCCACAGTCACCAGATTTCAATCCAATATCCAAAGGTTGTGATGTGGTGGAACAGGAGATTCACAATATGAGCTGAAACAGTGGGTGATGTGATGCTTGAAGACTTAAGGATGATGCATATAGATGGCCCCATTCCAAAAGTTTTATAAGCAATATAATTTAGCTAAAATAACTAAACCAATATAGCTGCTAAAATGGTGAAGTGCTTCTTTAAGCAAGCTCTTGAATCAGATCAGCCTATATCATGCTATTCCTATTCAAGGCATGAGTTGCACTGATCTCTTCAAAACATTTTTGTGATTAAAAAATATCACAGTGGCACATATAAATATAAGACTAGGAACATAAATGACCCCACTTGGTCACTTGAAGAATAAAGGAAAGTGCAAAATTGTGAGAAGAGGACAATAATTTTGACCCACGTTTTCCCTCGTTACAGACTCTGCTGTGAGACACTTTGTTCTGACTCTATCAGGCTGCATAAAGCCTCACACCACTGCAAGCAGGACATACAAGCATCTTTGTTACTACGCAGTTTTGAGCTGAAACAGTGGGTGACGTGATGCTTGAAGACTTAAGGATGATGCATGTAGATGGCCCCATTCCAAAAGTACACCTACAAAATGACTGCTAGAAATTAGACAGTTCTGTCCTACATCAGTGTATACCAAAGTAGAAACCAGTGGAGGAGGGACCGGCAAGTCACCTCTGAATGCAGAAAACCCTACAGCAGCTGCCCACGGCTGCTAACACTCTGCCTGATAAGGAAACTGAGCAGTCCACACTTACAGAGAAACACACATTTACCCTGGCTAAATGAGTTAATATTTTACTGTATGTCATAATATCTATAACTTGGTACCTTTATTTTTGAACAACATACAGCAGCATATATAAAGTAACCAATGAACCAGCACAAGTTAAAATAGGACAAACAGGCCAAGGTGTGCCAGAGAATCACAGAGACATAAGAATCAATAACACTAAGATCAAAGTGCATATCACTGAAAAAGTTAACCCATTAGATGTGTTGGAACTGTTGGAAAAGTCAGTACTGCAGACTGACAGATTTCAAGATTGAGAGTTGTTTAAAAATCCTATAATGCTAACATGCTAAACTAAGAAACAAGTTTATAGCATACCTGAAAAATATCAACATTTTAGCATTATTATGTTAGCACATGGGCTTAATAACATTTAACCCAAAACATGTGCAGCTCACAACTAACATTATGACAGTTTAGTGTAGCTCTAGACTCTTCACTCTCACTGTTGCTAAAGTAAATATGTGTGTACCATTAGTAGGCAAAGATAACATGACTCAAAGAAGCTAAAGCAGAGTTAATGGCCAGTGTAGACATGTAGGTATGTATAACAGTTTTATAAAAGGCCCCCTCAGACTTTTAAAAATGCATTGTTAAATCCAGTTCATATTTGGGTTTTTACTCACTTATTAATAAAAAAAAAAAAAAATCAGTGTTTTCTTTCTACACTTAACATTAAGTAAACCAACACCTTTCTATACACCTTATCAAGATAAATACTTAAACAACAATACTCTTATTTACCACAGAAGACTCAACACTTAAATATGCTCTTCTACTCCTAAAATAAAGGTTGACTTGAAGCATCTTCTTCTTTTTTGGCTGCTCCCTTTAGGGGTCACCACAGCGGATCATCTGCCTCCATCACACCCTATCCCTAGCATCCTCCTCTGTCACATCAACCCTCTGCCTGCCCTCCTTCACTAAAACCATGAAACTTCTCTGTGGTCTTCCTCTTTTGCTCCTGCCTGGCAGCTCCATCTTTAGCATCCTTTATCCAATATATCAACAATCTCTCCCCTACACATGTCCAAATTATCTCAGCCTTTCCTCTAGCTTTGTCTCCAAAACCTTCAACCTGAGCTGCCCCTCTGATATACTCATTTTTAATCTTTTCTATCCTGAGATTAGAAATGAGTATATCAGAGGGACAGCTCAGGTTGATTTGAAGCATAATGTGATTTAATGTGACTTATTTTAGGTCATTTTCACACACAGACTGAAGAGAATGTCAGGACAATCAAGTCAGAGATTTGCAGTTAACATTGAAGTTACCCTTTCTCACATGTTGCACATAACAAGAGATTCTCTGTGTTAAATGCATTCTCACCACTAGAAATACTCAAGTTGATTTTGGTAAGGGGTGGTGCCTGATTAAAGCTCCAGACCTGTATGAATGTGCTTATCAGTCATCACAAAGACTTTGTAGGGAGCTGGCAAATTATAGGCCATTTAATATCTAATCTTAATGTTTTGGTCATTGGTGGTTCCACATACAGCTAAGTAATAAAATGTTAGGAGAAAAGATAACTGCTTAACTCTGGAGTATAAGATTTATTGTTCAAAACTGAAAGTTCTGTTTATACTGTGCATTCACGCAGGACCCTCAATGCACCTTGTGACATCTCTTTAACATTTCTGATTTAATATATAAAACAATTACAAAAAGGCATCACCATCATAAAGCCGCACGCTGAGCAGATTTGGCAAGGCAAACTAATAACAAGAATGGACACAACATACTGTACTGCAGGTGCACAAGCATAAGCTGCTTGGTCTAGCAGACTAACAATAGCATGCCACAAACTGAAAATTATCCTGGGTTTTAACACTTCATTATTTTTACCTTCTGTCTGCCTTTTGCACATATTACTAAACACATAGAACCCTTCTGCTAATGCTGCTTGTATTTTCAAAGTAACAAACTCCAAGAAGTCGAGCCCGTCCTGTCTTATTAAAAATGCCTGGACATTGGTGCATCTCTAAGGTTCAGACTGGTAAGATCATAAGAAGGTTCACAATAGCTACTAGCAACTTTACTGAATTAGTCTCTGAAGCAAAGCACTCTACGGGCATTAGCATAAACTAACATTCTTTAAGCTTCGTACAGATGGGTTTTGCTACAGTACTACCTGATTTATATATTTTTTAAATGTATTTTGTTCATTTAGCATGGAGGGTCCACAATATAATTCATCAGATAGCTGCTCAGACTGGGCAGAGGCCTCTAATGCTTCACAAGTAAACTATAACAATCAGCTGTGGTAAATCCCAAAAAGTTGAATCTGTTCATCTGGACGTGGCGTTTTTTAGTGGGAGAAACGTTTCGTTTACCAACTGGTAACTTCTTCAGTCTCAGCTGAGACTGAAGAAGTTACCAGTTGGTAAACGAAACGTTTCTCCCACTAAAAAACGCCACGTCCAGATGAACAGATTCAACTTTTTGGGATTCTTTTACCTGGATTATTGAGCATGCATCAAGAGACAGCTGTGGTAAAGCACAAAACGTTTTATAAGCAATTTAATTTAGCTAAAAGAACTAAACCAATATAGCTGCTAAAATGGTGAAGTGCTCCTTTAAGCAGGCTCTTGAATCAGATCAGCCTATATCATGCTATTCCCGTTCGAGGCATGAGTTGCACTGATCTCTTCACAACTGCTATACTGTTAATCCAGATGAACTAGAACACTTGATGAAGTTACAGCAGATTGTAACTTCCACACCAGCTTTACCTAATCTCCTCAACTAGAGTCCAATGCTTTCCTGCAGTATAAATGTCCAGCACTATAATTTAAGCATATTCAACTGCATAACAAAGACTGGTGCAATTTGTGACTTCAACTTCAGTTCAGGCAAAAAGGCACAATTGCTCAACTGGTAGTACCCAAATGTAGCCCACTGAATTGCAGCATACTATAGTAAATAATTTTTCAACCAAACTATTGTGTATAAGGAAAAGAACTATGAAAAATAAATCACATGGATACAGACATTCTTGTTGTATTAATATATACCCATATTGTCCAGTCTCCACAGGCAAGAAACAGCAAGACAAAGGAGATTAAAGCAGACTATAGTGCTTTTTGGTGTGCTGGTGCACATCCCTGAAAAGGGGCTAGGGGATGAGGGGAGTAACAATAAAAAATCCAGGTGAAAGAAAAGGCCAAACAAAGCAATTTTCAAAAGTAACGAGTTTTTATTAAAAAAAAAAAAAAAAATAGCTTGTGCTGACGGAGGACACTAGCTACTTGCCAGTAGCTCAAACACACCACTAAACTAACAGTCAAATTCTGTCAAAGCACACCACTACACGATCCTCTGCAGGCTGAGAAACACAACAACTCACTAGCAGTTCAGAAATACACACCTGTGCTTTCCACAATACAGAAACTGGCCCACACTGAGACTAGGCAGCTCTTCACCTGCTTTTATACTGCAGTGAGGCTAATTGCTGAGTGGAGCCAGCTGTGCACTGGCTCCTCAAGAGAAATGGGTGGCAGCTGAATGTGTGGGACAAACAGGACACACCCACACAACACACAGGCCTGCTAAGGCTGTAACAGTGAGCTAAAATTGGGGAACAATCTGAAGTATATGTGGTAGATGCAGGTGGACAGAAACACATCTCCAAATGGAAAATAATGTATACAAGCAACTTTTTGCAACTGTGTGCATATAAGTTTGACATACCAGCTTAAAAGGTAATAATATGTGTGACAGACTATCCTTCTTTTCCTGTTTGGCAACATTAAGAGGGAATGCAGTTTGATATAGTAAAAAGGAGGCTAAAAGGGTAGGCTTTTCTATGGCCATCTGGAAAAGGTATAAATACTCATTCTTTTGGCCATGGTCAACACTTGGTATTACACAGTTTGCTCCAAGTATAATGAAGTCTTTATCCTTCTAAACTACAGAGTATAAAAACACCATGGCTCCACCTCTGAAGAAAAAAAAACAGCGGATGCTACATTTCATGTTCAGACAAACAAGTTCAAACCTTTGTCCATCTGGTACATTTAAATATTAATGGATAACACTTGTGACCTAATTTCTACTAGTTGAAATGCAAAATTGAATTGCGTTTAAAAAAAGTAGAAAACAGAGCCTTGCTGAAATATTGCTTGGCTGATATTAATGGTCAATATTGACCTATGTTGGGTTATGTATTGGTATTGGTGTATATATTGACCATGTCCCAGGATACAAAAAACTTCTTTTTTGGGGTTTTGTTTTTAAGAACATAAAGCAAGAAAATTATGCTCAGGGTATTTCAGAAATGGTGTCATTGCATATAGTTTACAATATTCTTACCTAGAAAGACAGACAGATAAATCAGCCTCCTCTTTGCCCCCCAAAAATATTATTAATCATGTGCATTGATTGTGACAAAAGGATACCACAACAGTGGGTAACCATATTAATGGAAACAAATATACCAGGTGATTGTATTCAGGGAAAGGCTTTATGTTTCTAACAAATTATAACAGGCACAATCTGGGTTTTAGGTTAAAATTATGATGAGATGGAAAATGAAGATGTTGTTGAAGAATCTCGTCTATGTACACACCAAACTTAGTTTACATATGACTGAAATTATTGTGATACTGATCAAAACACCTGTTGGATAACTAATTTGTAGCTGAGGCAATATGTTTATTCTCAGAATATTCGAGGAAGATTACACAGTTCTCAGGAGTAGCTTCTTTTGTTCAGAAGTTCATTAACCTTCTGAAATACCACAACCTTTATTCTCATTCATTTCTCACAAATTTCCAATATATTTCTTGCTGATGAGAATGTCTTTCACACTTTAGTTTATTCAATTTCTGCTCAAAAAGAGTATTAAACCAAAATATCCACACAGACTTACAACTCGTGGCTGTGCTCAAACAGCTGAATTTTTGCTATACTACTTCCTGTCACTGTTTCATTTAAAGCTTAAGACATCACTATAGAGTTCTATGACTTATAAATGGAGAGAGAGAAAACAACCATAACTTGAGATGTAAGTTGGAACCAGTGTCGGGGCTGTTACTTAAAAACAACAGTGATGAATTACTTAACCACCTGTAGAAAAGGACTGTCACATAATTCCCATTTACCAATTATCAGTATAATGTTAAACTGTTAAAAATATAGCCACATAACAACACAAATTTCTATCCTAATAAAGAGGACATACATATGATCTCTACTTTAAGGTCAAAATTGCCCTTTGTACAGCAAATTCAAAGTAAAATGCCCATTCAAAGTAATAGTTGTTCTTTCTCCCACACAATACAAGGCCGTGGCTGTTGTACAAGCACTTATGAAAAGGCACCTTTGGTAACTTTTTACTATCCAACCATTGTGCAGATAATAAGTCCTTATTAAAGGCAATGACATAATTGTTCCTTAACTATAACGTTATTACTGAATTTAGGAACTCTAATAAGTATCATGTGACTGCAGAAAATAATTACTTTATAATGTGTTACCTCCATCAGTAGTTGATGAACCATCTACGAGACTCACTCTTTAATTAATGCTGGATAACAGGGAAACTTGACAAATTTTAAAGATCAATAATTATATATTAATCAAAGATGTATGTGTGATATTCTGGCTGTAGCAGGCATATGTTTTCAGCAAAACAACAGAAGGACAATATAACAACCACTGTTAGCTGGGAAACTTGACGGAGCTAAAGAACTAAATTCTTTCTCTGAAGTTGATGGAGACCAAAACAGAGGTATTTGACAGCGAATATTGGACTTTATTAGACTGAAAAGGCCATAAATGTTACTTTAATTAATGATAATTTCCTTATAACTCTGCTGGTCTTTGACTTCAGGTTTGAAAACTTTGTAAAGTCAGATACTTTGTTGCAGAATTATTTTCCACCAAATGAATAAAATATGTAAATGCAACTTTAAATTATAATTGTGTCTATCTGGATATGCTGGATATGCTCTGCCATGGCATTCATTGTGCCAATGTTCACTCCAGTTTTGAATGATAAAAAAAACCAAACTGATAACAAGTTCCTGTAATATTCAAACCTTTAAAAATGAAAAAAAAAAAAAATCAAAGTTCTAACTCAGTGGAAACATAATCACTATAAAACTAGTTCACATTCTGACATTCTGTTTGGCTTACTCCATGGAAGTTCAATTGTATGAAATGTTTCCAGAGAGCAATGTTTCATTTTAAAGGACCGCAATATGTATACAAAGTGTAGCCAGATGTTCCACCACTGTGATGTATAACAAAGATAATGACCTCCTTGGTGCATTAGCTTCCCTGCATTCAATCGTCATATATCAAGTACAAACAGATTAATAAGTCATGAATGTTTTGAGGCTGCATTGTAACTGTTACCTTGTCTTTTCTTAGCCTATAGTTACCTTGAATTACAACCCTATGCAGCCAGCAGAATTGGCTCACACTACCCCTGTTGCTCGTGACATGCCTATGGAGTAGGACAAGTAATTCAAACTATACAAACAAAACAATACTGACACATTAAGACACTCTGTAGTACCAATGCTGTTTAAAAATTTTGTAAGATCCCTTTAACCTGGAAATGTAAGTTTGTGCATGCTTTATAGCCACAAACGAGTTCTCTAAGTTTTGATGACAGGTGATCATTTTAGGAAAAATGCACTTTCAGCTAATCTGTCTGTTCAGAAGATTTTTTATTTTTTTTTAACCATTAGCAGGATGGGAATTCTTTAGAGTTCAAATTTAACAGAAATGCTCCCTTACTAATCTCATTACTATGTCATAGTATGACACAACTGGTAGCACCCAAATTTAGCCCACTGAATTGCAGCATACTATAGTAATTAATTTTTCAACCCAACTATTGTGTATAAGGAAAGGAACTATGAAAAATAAATCACATGTATACAGCCATACTTGTTGTATTAATATACAACATCTGAATAAATGAAATAGTAGTGCATTCTTTCCTTGTCAGGCTCAAAATTATACCAAGAGCTGTCACTGACCCACAAACTGCACTTTGAAAACTCTTGTTTTAAAGGATAATATCTCACTGTCTTCTAAAGTTCAGTGTCAGTATGCAGAATGATAAAAATCCTTGTCCTTCTGATGTAACAACCTGTGTAACTTTCCTCAATATTACTAATTACTGAAGGAAGACTGAAATTAAGTATGATTTTGAATGTGAATGAAAACGGTGTTCCTTGCACTCCCATTATAATCCTACAACTCAACTTCTAAAAGAAAATTACATCACCTTTTTCCTTCAACATATACAACTATTAGCCATGCAGCACAGTTGGTACATACATGCTGATAATGTATGCCAAAACTTTCTAAAAAGAACTGAGCATATTACCTCTTTACTTTTACTTTAGGCAAATTAAAAGGATAACCCTACCCTTCTTCAGTTTGCAGAAATAGCTCAATTCGTGACCCAATCAATCAAATCTTATTACTGGTAAAATAAAAAATAATACCCCCGTAATTCTTATAACGAGTAATCCAGTACCCACAATGCTTTGCAAGGCATTCAGGGAACATAGTGAACATTTATCTTCACAGTGTAGCCTGCTCATTGCTGGAAGAGCATTTGCACTTAATATACTTAGTTCTCTCTCCTCTTGGATTACATTCCTGTCCCCTGTCCATCACTTGCATACTCCACTTACAGTAACAGCTCGGAGATGAATACGTTGCAATATGTTTATGTGTTATACACAGTCTCATATTCCTGGGAGGATGAGATTAAGTGTGTGGCACTAACAAGTGATTTCATGGTATTTTTACGTAGTTAAAATACCATAATTATTTTCCCACTAGGACTTAAAGTCTGTTGATGGCACACACAAATACTCAGTGGTGAGTTTATGGAGACCTTATCACTTAATGGTATTTGTTTTAATCTCATGAGACATCACAATAACATTCTTACAGGCCCTAAACGCTGTGCTGTGTCTGCAGTGCTCAGTAGGCTATAGTGAGTTTTCAGTGACCTTATCACACTTTATGGCATCTTTATGTCCCGTAACAACCTGTCACTGGTAAGGGGTTTGTTCGACTGGTTTAAGTAGTCTCAAAACAGGCAGTCTGATATCTCAACACACAACACCAGGATGTTATGACCATTACATAACGCAATTTACGGAATACCCCACGGGCCAATTAACGGATAACGATATTTTGTAACAATTTCAGTAATCTGCCAGCCTTGCATAACGGCAGGGCCTGGCTGCGAGAACAGATGCGCAAGCTGGCATATTGCTAATGGATTGTAAACACGGGCTGCCTATAGGCCTCGGCTGCCTCAGATATTATTCTGGTGGAGAAGAGCCACCTTCTCTCCCCGCCACCTGCAGAATGCGCAAGTCTATAACAGCCCACTGCAGCCCCGTGGCCTCTTGATTTATTGCACTGCACAAAACAGATAGCAGTGGGCTTTAGCTGAAATCGTTGCATATTTATGCAGTGGCAGCAGAAAAGCAGTCTGCCGTAAAAAAAAGACACATAAAATTATGCATAGTGGCCTTGAAATAAATAACAAACGGCGACAGCCCCCCCTGTATTGATTTGGATGAAGATGCACAGCAGAAATCCGATGATTCCGCTCAAAGGGTGCTTACCTCCAGCGTTCGTATCTCTTTTTGTGTCAAGTCGTTGGATGTGGCACATTTGGTCCGTAAACCCTCCAAACTAGAAATGCTTATGTCTATCATATTTTGCACCAACTCGCACTGCTGCAAGGCTTTCTGCAAACTAAGATGCTGCTCCTCGCTTTTTGTCATCTCCTCGTTCATAGTTTAGTGAACAGTGGACGTTATTTTCCCGTTGCACTTAACAAAAAAGAAATTAATTAATTCAAAAACAATGAAAAATATTAATAATTATTCAGGAAAGGAACGTGGTGAAACCCACGGAACCGAGGAACCTGCAAAACGCCATGAAACGAGATGTTGAAGGTTTAGAGACGGGCTTTGAGCCGTGAGAGAGTCGACTCCATTGCAACAACAGTCCTCGTAGTTCCTGCTGTTTCATCAAGGTGTCTCTGGTTGTAGGCTAAATCAAACACAGTATGAAGATACCAAGCGGGACTACACGGTCTGCCACAGCATCCATTGGGTTCCCCTTCTTTTCAAATGTATGTTTGAAAAAACAAAAAAAAGAAGAAGAAGAAGAAGAAGCTGTTCAGCGCATCATAAGTAGACGCATCGGGGAAAAGCCTGCTGGTTTTAAAGGTGCTGATGTGTGGACTGGATGCAGGTACTCCCTGTCTCCCTAGGCAGCAGCTGCATCCCGGTTCGCTCCCACCACACCGACATGTTTCCTGTCAATCAAACCCACAGCAACAGCATCGCATCGCCCAGGCACCACAGTGAGGGGCCGCTCTCGCGAGATTAGAGAGCAGGGCAGAGGGCTTACTATGCTTCAAACGCCAGGCCAGGATTAGGGACAAAACTACCACTTTCTACATGTTTGAAAGAAAGATGGGGATCTCTGTGTGATTATCTTAGTTTACCACATGCTCAAATGTGTACACTCACATCCAGGACGCTCATATAGCCTAGAGTTCACTCACAGCCACACATGCCCTTAAATACATTACTAGAGAGTGATTTTATGTTAGTTGACATGTTTTAAACTCTCATTGCATTGATTCATGTGAGACATTTAGGCTAATTTTTGCCCTAGTTAGACAACTCTATACTATGCGTGTTGATGTCTGTATGTGAGTGGAATTTTCTGGGGGGTTTTTTGAGTGACTTATCTCACTTCTTCTTCCTCTGAGTTCAGGTTTTACTTGCAGAAGAGATCTTGATCACAGTGAGGCTCCTCAGTTAGAATATAGGTTTTAAAACAAACAATACAAAGAGAAAATGGCTTGGTGAAAAACAACAATTGCAGAAAAGAAAAAAAAAAAAACTATAAACCAAGCATCAGGGATTAAATGCTATCAAAAAGGAAAATGCTGGATGTGATATTAAATCATCATCCTTGACTGATGTCTCCTTATAATGCAACCTGGGAGTCTGGACGCTTTGGAGGTTTCCAGCAACAAATCTGAGGAGTCACAGTACGATTAAAGAGATAGGAAATGTTACACAAAATCATAACATTTCTGCTCACAACTTAGGTCACTAACCTATGATGAGCAAGACACTGTTTCAGAGGAACTTGTCCTGTAACGTATGAGGTTAAATAATACTTCAAATTCAGGCTCTAGATAAATAAATGGGCACAATGCACTTTTTGACATATGGACAGATATGTATGTTTTACTGTCAGCACTATTGCTAGAAGAAAATATTCCATATTTAACAGAAAATACATGCAAATGTTTGTGTGACACTGGCTTTGTCATGTCGTCAAATGGTAAAATATTGCTGCAAGACTGCATTTTGTAAGAACTGTGAGGCCTACAAAGATGAACTTCAGTGTGATTAAAGTGTTAGTG
>VUQS01043740.1:0-21111 GCA_015108495.1 Heterochromis multidens
AAATAGAAATGCTGACGGGAATGTCACTATTTTTCCATGTGGTTTGTCATAGTATGAGGCAAATTAACCTGTTACAATTCATCATGTGAGAATTTCTGTATTAAATTTTACAGCAGTCCATCCCGTGGGTATGGAAACATTTCACTCAAAGCTACAAAAATAAACCTCATGGTGGTGCTAGAGGGAAAGCCATGGAATCATCAAAGTCATCATGATTCAGCCTCTGGAGAATATGAATGCATGTGCAAAAGTTCATGACTACCCATCTGAGAGAAGACAAGATATTAAGCTACATAGTTTAACCACCACAGCTAGTCACCTGTCACCTGCTGACTGACTTGGATGTAAGCATACAACAGCGTGGCTTATTATCGGATAACATTCTTGCTTCAGTTCAGAGACTGGAATCAAAGTCACTTGCCTTTGAGGATCACTTTACACGAGCCAGTGCGACAAATGCAGTTTGTTTGTGGTGTGTAATGCCATGTGCGTGCTCTGAGATAGTATCAGCACTTTCCGTAATCTTGTACCACGATGCAGCGTCAGATATTAATCCCTCTTTCTTGCTTCAGACTGCACGAGCATCTCATCATGAAAGCCATTAGAGGAACAATAAAAATGAGATGTATGCATAAACTTGTCTACAGCTGCCATTATATTCAAATTTGTTTTATTTGAATGGGAGGAAACATCTGCTCACAAAGTGGCATGATTACGACTTAAAATCCCAGAAAAATATAAACAATAAAACAAAGAAAATCTGTCAATTCTGGTTAATTACAATGTTTTCTTCAATTATAGTTGTATATTGTTTTTCACATTCGTACACACAGAAGTTAAATGTGCATGATCTTCCTTCTCTAAACTGCAACTGAAAAGGTTTGTGTGCTACAGTGAAACTCAGCGTTGTTGCATTTCTTAGCTTTTATCCAGTCCATTAGGCCCAGATGACCTCTGCCTGGACACTAACAGCTTACACCCCTGTGACCCCCGCCCTTGACCTTTGCCCCGACCCCCTTTCACCTTATCCCCATTCAGTCCAAGAAGAGGCCACTGAGAAGAAGTGGATGCTCTCCCAGCGCCTCAGAGGGAGCTAGGGTTACTGGAGCATGTGGCTTCATTAACAAATATCTGTCTGTTTGCTGCAGTAATGAGTAAGGCAGCCATTTAAAGTTAAGAACAGCCGTCTGGAATCCCAACTAGTGGCACAGGCTGCTGATGTCAGTCAAAAGCTGAGGTTCACAGAAGGGGCATCTCCAGGCTACCTGCTTCCATCACCACTAATATACATACTTATATAGACATGGTTGAAGGGTGCACCAGTGGAGTGATAAGCCCTCACAGATCAAGGAGCAAGAGAGACAGAAAAGTCAAATGAGGTGCCTACACCCCCTTCTGGCCAGAAATGGTAATAACATCTACTTCATAATTAGCATAATCGGTCATTTTGAGGTCTTTCTTTTTTTTTTTTTCTTTTTTATGAAAAGGTTTTTTTTGGTGGTGGTGATAGGGGGGGTTAAGCCTCTGCAAAGATGTTTGTATCTGAATGCTTCAGTTTCTACAGCAGTTCTGTGTTTTAATACAACATATGTGATGGTGCTTGCAGCTCCATCACATATTATATGTCTACTTGTTGTAACCATAAGTGCTTTCTTCCTTGTTTAATATGAATATCTGTCAGAGGCCCAAAAACATTACCTTATTGATTAATTGACAAGAAAAATCATCTGAACAAAGTGGTGTAAATATGTCCTTTACTTCATTTTTACTATTGAAGCCTGTTAGTGTATTTTAAAAACATTCTTCTTCATCTTATTGTTGGCATGGAGAAAAAAATGACAGTGTGTGATTTATTCCATTCAATGCATGCCAGTGACATCTGCTAACACAACCCAGTGTTGACGGGTCCTCAATCTTGCTATCCCATTTGTAATTGCTGCAATACAGTTTTACCTAAAACAGGATTACAGTTATATTCATGCTATATTTACATTTGTATTTATCAAATAGAATCATGTCACATGTCTAAATCAGGCTTTTGCTAACTCTGCACACACAATTACCAACACAAACAGTGAGAATGATTAGACATTAAGTGAGATCTTGGATTACAGAAGGCTGTGGAACAGCTAAAGTAGCAGCAGTAGTGTGCTGGAGTCAAGTGAAGCATGGTCGGTCTGTCAGCTGAGCTCAGGACGGGAAGCCATAGCATTTCATTTTGGTACTGACATATAGACGAGCAGACAGATGGACAGACCGATGGAAGGGCCTTAATGCCAATGAACTGATGAGCCACACCAGCCTCGCCTTCCAAATCCACAGATGCATGCTGGTGCTGATCTGAACGGCTGCTAGCTTTTGTCTGATTCTGTGTGCATGTAGATTTGTGTAAAAGTACACCTCCTGTACATTTGTGCTCTGAAAATGTGCATCAGTGTGTGAGTGCATGTATCTCGTTGTGTATAATTGTGTTGTTGTCTTTATGCAGCACACATGGGATGTCTATTTTGTGGCTGCTAGTCATCTAATGTGTGTGTGTGTGTGTGTGTATGTGCGAAGATGTGTGGGTAGCTGTTTATTGGTGTGCTATCTCATCAAGGCCCTGTTAAGCCTGGGGGACTCAAGCATCCCCAAACAGCCTTGGAGCTGGAGCAGCGGACCTTTGCCGAGTAAGTGTAAACAGCTAAGGGCAACAAGTGTCTTGATTGAGCAAACAGATAGCAGCTGTGAACACGGACTCTGACTCATAGCTTCCTATCAGATAAACTGGACATGTGCTGCTAGCGGGGAAGATAAATGCAATATGAAGCCCAAACTTTGTGTCTTCACTTTGGATTTTCTATGGTTTATTTAGCAGAGCAGCTTGTCTCAGAAACTAAAATTAGTGTTGCCTCAGAACTGTAATATGATGCATATTAAGCAATTTCACAGTTTGTGTGTGGATAGACCTTAATCTCAGTTAAACCTGTTTTTAGTTATGCACAGATGCTTATTTTTAAATTAGCATTTGTCTAAAAAAGTTGTTGAAATCCCATTCTGCATGCACAAGCTCTACTAAAGTCTTTACTTTAGCACTGGATTCTCTCCAGTGGTGTTGTGCTGTTTTCCTCTTTCATCCTATTTAAACACTTAACATACTTTAAAAAGTTGTATACCCCAGCCTTTAACAGAGTAGAGCCTTATCAAAAATACTAATACAGCATGCAGTAAAAGTAGCTTCCTCTGTTATAAATTAAAGCCCTGGAGTGACATTTGTATTATCATAAAAATGTACTTTCTGAAAAAGCCCACCATGTTGTAGGTTGTATTATGAAATATTATATCATTACTATTATTATTACTCATGCATTCAAGTAAATCAGGATTCTACTGTTGTACTTAGTTAAATTAGAGTTCATTTTTTAATCCAACTGCAACTAATGATTGCATTACTCCTCCATCACAGAGGATGAATCTGCTCATTATGCTCATTTGGACTGTGGGAGGAAGCCAGAGTGCCCAGAAGGAACCTGTGCAGGAACAGGAAGAACAAGCAAACCCCACACAAAAAGAACCCCTTTGGTAGTTTCAGTAACAAGTCTTCTTCTTTTTTGCAGGCGTCATTATATGTTTTATGTGAACAAAATTAGTTTTTATAGCAACAGTTAACTAAAGACGTCAGGCCATATAAAAAACAAAACAAAAAAACAACACAAGATTTCCCTCGAGTAAAGCACAAGTAGCTCAAATTTCTGCAGAACTTCAGAGAATGAACTTACATTCCACCAATGCTGACTTCAGAGTTACTGGATGTGGGAGAGCAAACAAACTCCATAAAGGATCAGCAATCAATTTCAGGTTGCATTTGCAATAGAAATTGCAGTTTTAACATGACAGTTTAGTGTTAGAGTGGCACCTGCTGATTGCCACGGCAACTCCTAATTTGCTTTTAGAGTAATAGTATCTTACACGTGTGCTAATGTAACTGCAATTGCAGTTTCTTCCATTTCTCTTTGTCACACAGTGCACTCCCCATTCTTATGTTCTCACAGGCACTATGATAATAAGCAAGATGTGTGCTGCTAAAACGTCTTTAAACATTTTAAACGTTACCTTCACTCTCAGCATAGTTTAGTGTCACTGCAGATGATGGAACGTAGGTTTATTTTAACTGAATTATTTCTTAAAGGGTATTGTTTACTTATTGGAACGAAATAACCCTCAAACCTCGACTTTGGTTGTTCCCAGTGCATTTTAGTGCTTTGTTAGGGAAGCTTGGACCCCTTGGCTCCACCTATAATTGGAACAATGGTGTAATTACAGTGGCTACATGTGTAAGAAACATAGCAACACCATATCCCATTAAGACAATACATAAGCGAGGCGTCACTAAACAATAACTGAGCCACTTGTAGTTTCTTTCTTTAAAGTGAGAGTTTTCCATTTCTCATGACGTTCCACTGAAATATTAATGTTTTGAACCATGACTGGTGTTCTGTCCTTGTAGTATGTTTGTTTTACAACAGTAGTGGGTGACGCAAGGTCCATATCCAGCCCCAGCACATTCACACACTCACTTGTAACTAACTTGTATTAAAATTATAGTGTCAGGTCATATCTTTTAAAACAATTATCACATGACAGATCAGAGCAGGTCCTTGAGGCACATTAAAATTAGATCATCCAATAACGCTTTAAGGAAAGCTTGTTGAGTTCCTGGTGTTGCTGTGCTGTAGGTCACAGATGAATGGTTAATGTCACAGTAGGATACACATTCAGATTCAATCCTGTGCTGTGACTCACCGGCCATTGCCCGGCCAAACTAAACCAAATATTTCATCTACAATGTAAAACATGCTCGCAGCCATAAACACGCCTCAAATCGCAGTGGGCCATGGCCTGAAAAATGATTTTAACCATAACCGTAAGCGCTCCCTCTCTCTCTCTCTCTCGCCTAGTGAGCGTTTATTTATGTAGATTGGATAGAGTGGCGTATAATTATTCCGTTGCTGCCAATGTCTTCTTTTATTTATTCCTCATTTCCTTTCCTCTGCAGAGATGAATATTGTCTTGGGATAAGGAGAAACAAGAAGCACACATCTATCTTTAGACATGCACTGGCCACTTGTGCATGTATCTGATTACAGGTTTTAATTATTTGAAAGTTCCTCTACAGTGAAAAGTCCTGAGGGTTGACTTTAATAGTGCTAAGTGTATAGTCCAAATATTAATTACACCTCTCAGATCTAAATTCAGTCTGTTTGGAATTTAATGAAGAGTATGTGAGTTTGTGTGTGAGTGTGTTTGCACCAGTGCGTTCCCTTGTGTCTAAACTGTGTGTTTATGTGTGTGTGGGTGTATATGTGTGCGTTCTTGTGCGTGGTATGATTCAGAATGTTGCACTGTGTTATTGCATTTTAATGTACAAGTGTTTGCTGGGTAGCATGGCAGACGGCGCATTTGTGTGTGTGTGTGTGTGTGTGTGTGTGTGTGCATAGAGGAAATTATGCCTTTTTTTTTTATCTAAACGCCTAAATGTCCACAGTTCTGGTTGGCCTTCTTTCATGTATAAATTGTGAGTGGTTTTATTCAGTGGGCTGAATAACAGCTGTTAAAATATGCATTAGACACACTGAGGGAGTGTGCCTGAGGTAAGAACATTTTGTTTTGGTGCAGACTGCACTTTGGTGCAGACTGCACTTTGCACTAGCATCTGCACTTTGCACTAGCATCACAGGTTTCAAGCAAAGTCATGACCTTTTACAGAGCATCAAAGTGGGGGTAGTTTTGTTATACAGACAACAATGTTTGTGGATTATGAATGCATCACAGTGTTTTTGGGGATTTTCTTTGATTCAAAATCCCAGACACATAATTATGTAAAGTGAAATAATCTAGTTTTGCTTCATTATGTGTTTCATATGTGACTTTTGTATTAGGTAGCCCTTTGTGGTTTGTTTTACTTTGAAACAGGGGTTCTCAAAGTTTTGATAACTCTGCCAATTTATTTTTGCAGGAAAAAAAAGGCATGTATCAAAACACTTTCAATTAGTTTTTGTAATGTGTCCGCAGGATGGGGACATTTTTCTGCTGGTTTAACCATTAGTACATGCTTTTGCGTTCACTGACACCCAGTCGTTGTCAGTGTTATGAAGGTTTAGCCTAAATAGAAGTCTTAGTCTTTAGACGACTAAAGCAGAAGAGTTGAAATTGAAGAGAAATGTGTCCTTGGCTTGTCCTAGTTACATTTCAGGGCCAAGAGGTCACAGCAGATGGCTCCCCCTCCCTGAGCCTGGTTCTGCTGGAGGTTTCTTCCTGTTAAAAGGGAGTTTTTCCTTCCCACTGTCGCCAAGTGCTTGCTCATAGGGGGTTGTCTGATTTTTGGGGTTTTCTCTTTACCCTACATATAAATAATATAAAGTGCCTTGAGGCGACTGTTGTTGTGATTTGGCGCTATATAAATAAAATTTAACTGAATTGAATTGAATTGAATTGAATTGAATTGAATTAAAAGAAAAGTTACAAAAGCCTGTCATTGGCCTGCAAGCTGTGCTTTATGAGTGCTGGCTTTGAAATTAAGCATGAGTTGAAAGTGAGCTCTCCTTCTCAAATTTCGAATTTCAAGTATTTATAAAACACAAACAAACAAATAAAAAAAAAATATTTTTTTTAAATTTTGGTATTAGATGATTTTTTTTCTTAAGTATTGCTTTAATATCCTGTTAATTCAAAGGGGAAACCTCTGGGGCTAAAAAGTGAAGCCAACAGCAACATTCCAAAGTTTCTTGCAGTTTCTTGAATGGCCACTTGAGGTTGCTTCAAAAGTGAGTCAATCCTCAGAGGCTCCAATGTTACAGCTTTAGAATGGAAATAAAGATGTTTACAGTACAAAAATGACTTTAGTGTTGTGTAGCTAATTCCTCTCCCTTTATTACAAGTATAACCAGAGTGAGTTATGGCTAACCTGTTTAAGTAGTATTAAGACCTAAAGTTATGCACAGTTGGATGCAGTCAAATTCACTAGTAGACAGTTAGTAGCCTATTCTGCACCAACCTACCTGGTAGGCTTAAACTTAACTAACTGGAGTCAGTCTCGACTTCTCAAATGTGTGGTGCCTTTTGGAAGACGCAGTGCAGTTATCTCACAAATGCTATGGCTTGCTATGTGGTTTACTCTCTTAACTGCCTGTCCAAAAAGTGTGTGCTCCAGTTTGTGTGATTGTGTGATCTACTAGTTTATTTACATGTTACTATGCACTAATTAACAGGTATAATTCAGTTTATCCAAATAATATCACTTCTGGCTCAAAAGCCACAATGGCATAATGTTAAATTTGAGTCTTTAAAATGTGAGTTTACTGTGGCTATAGCAATGTTTTATACACTATGGATGGTTCCTGAGATCTATCTGAGTGTCAAATCCCTCAGTTGGAAATAATTATTACACATATAACAATGTGTAGAAAATTAGGACTAATGTAGCTGTACGAAGAGTGATTTTAAATTGTTTATTAAAATTAATTCATAAACTATGTGCCTGTGCATCTTAGATTGTTACTAATTGACACGAATGATAGATAATAGCAGCATTTTGAGCCAATGTTCATCTTTTAAATATGCCCATCCTCCTCCAAGATGCATTGGTTACCAAATCATTCAAAGTAATGAAAAAGCAAAGCAGTGTATCCCTCTGATCCTAATGGTGAAACAAGATCCATCACTCATCATCATAACAAAGTCAACTCCCAGTGAACAAGAAAAGTTACCATTTGTCTAAGGGATGGTGTGTGAGTGTGTGTGGTGGTGGTGCTTGTCCTTGTTTGTCAAAGGAGAAAGGAAATGGCCTGTGATATTGTGGGACACACAGGTGCATCGAAGTTAAAAGCATTAGGTGTCCGAGTCCGTGGTTTCCTGATATGGTGGTGAAATGTGGCCCCGTTTAGCAAAGCAAAGGGCCTGACATTAGAGAGGGTGATGACAGTAATAGTTAGGAGGGTCAGCTGAACTTTAGCACACACAGAACTGAGAGAGAGACAGGCAGAGATGAACCTGTACCTGATTACACATTTAGATGAAAATTCATGAATATAGTTCACGTGGTGAATTTTGTGTATCGTAAATTTATCTTTGAGGATTCTGAAATTTTCTGCAGTTCTTCTATTGTATATGTTTTCACCATGTAATTCAACACTGTTGTGAGCGGCAAGTCCTCATATCTAAAGACTTTACTGCCTGTCACTGCCTAGCAGTGGTTGAGCATGTCCATTTTACGGGGCTTTATGCTGTCCCTTCACTTTATTTTTCATATTGGGCATTCTGCTCCACATTATTTGACAAAAAGCTAGACATGTTGTACAACAGATAATATTTTAAAAAAAAGCTTTCAAAATAAACATGTTGTTAAAAGTTAAAGATTAAAGCAGTGATTTCCAACCCTTTATGGCTTTTAGTGCCTTATAAAAAGCAATGTGTAGTCAGGGGTCACGTTTCAGATGTCTGTGATTCATTAACAACTCACATGGTTTCATTCCAGTAAATGTTCAAGTAGTCCAATATCTCACCAAAATCACCAGTCAGCATTGGAGAAAAACTGAAAACAGATTTGTGTATCAGAAAATGTTTTCTGTTCTTTCCTCTGCCATTAATCATCTGACAAACCTTCAGATTTATCTGATGTTCTTGTATATAAAACCCTGTATAAAATAGTTCAAACTAGTTCTAACTCCAGAAGACAGAGCAGTAACATACTGCTTACATACCGATGCTTCAGTAATTAATAATCAAATCAGGTCATACGTTAGTTAGAAGGACAAAAACAGTAGTTTTACTTTAATCTTAAACACTTCACTGACATTTTGCTAATATATATGTGTAATATAATATAATGTATTTTACTTGACTAGGATTCTTCATGTGGAACTCTCACTTGCAATGGAGTTTTCTTTTCCCTTTGGTGTACCTGAACTTAACTAAAGGATCTGAATACTTTTCCCATCACTGTTGTCTGAATAACTGAAGCTGTTTTCTGTACTGACAGCTAACTATTAAAGTGAGGTTTATGCATATAACCATTGTTCCCTGAGGGAAAGAAAAGATGTCCTGAATATGAGACGATTTTTCTTCCTAGATATCTTATGAGGAAGATGGTTTGTATTAAATTCGAGGTCTATATAATTACATTTTCACAAGATTAGATGGTTTTGATTGGAGAGAATCCATGGAGGACCAAGTTCTGCAGAGAGCATTATGGATTTAGTATTTAATCGGTTTTTATTATGTATTTAAGCCAAAGTTGGTCTGCCTAGAAATGTTTTCTGTGACATTTTTTGCTGCTATTGAATTGTCACTGACTGAATGTCACAAAGACAAAAAAAAACAAAAAAAAAACTGAAAATTGTTCTGATAACAGGCTTCTTGTAAGTAAGTGAATCATTTCCTTCATTTCTGATTAGTCTCTAAGTAAGCAGAAGAGAATATACTTTTAGATGTTTTTGGCAGCAGAATCCATCTTTGTTGTATCTGTCCCAAACTGCATTTTGTTTAGACAGAATTTGATTTTTTGGTTTATTTGCTTTGGCAGAGAGTAGCTTTAGGCTGCATCTGCCTCCCACCTGACCTTGCTATACTTAACATTAAAATGCAACTTGCCATGAAAACTTTAAATCTGAATTCAACTGGATTTGAAAGGATGATGTCAGTGACTTTAGTCTTAGATTTTAGTTCAGTTTGTCTCTTTATTTAACCATAGAGTGCATGTAAATTTGATGGTAGACACATCATTGGTAATATCTTGGTATTCAAGTTGTCATATACACAGCACAAATCTGATTAATAATGTATCTTCAGTACATCCTAAGGAAATTTAAACTTGCACTTTCTTTGTTGCTTCTGTCTGCACACACCCAAGGTGCATGCTAATGCGAACAGAAAGGAAATATACGACTTCAGAACAGACCCAGATGGATGCTCCAGCAACAGGAACAGCAGTCAAAGACTGTCAATGAATTCTCCAGCAGTCACTGGAGACATCAGGGTTGGCAAGGTCATTCTTTCTGCTTGGCTAGGCACATGCATGCACACACACTCACACACAGGTGTTCATTGTTCAGTCAGCCTATCATCCTTCACGCCTGGGGCTATGAATCAGTTTGAGAGAGAGAGTCAGAGAGGGTTCTTTAAAGTAAACAGGGTTGAGCAGATCTCCATTTTCTGGTCAGATTTATTGGTCTGGCATTCGACCCCAAGTGCCCTATGCATGAGTGGGCCAAGTGATGGGCCAAGGTAGTGGTGGTATGTGTATCTCATTGAAAATGTTAATTGACTGGTAGTAGCAAGTAACAGGTCAACTGGAGGTCAGTGGGTTAAGCAGTGGGTCATTATTTAGACATTAATTGACAAAATATGAAGGTAAATGACAGTATCAGCCATTTAACAAGACTACAGAGTAATTTCATAGGTAAAAGAAGCAAAGTGAGTGTCAGGGTGATTCAGTTTTGATTTATTTCAGGTAACCAGATAAAAAGGGAGAGATATGGGTTTTAGTAAGGTTCAGACAGTGGTATTTCATCACGGCCAGCAAAGCAGGCAGTACTTTTCCAGTGAAATGTAAAAATGGACATCTCTCTGCTGTCATCTAAAACAGACAAGTAGAACCGGTGCAGGCTTAACCAGCACTTTCAGATTAGCATCTCTGAGAAATAACTTGACTGAATGTACTAAGTTTAGTCAGCTGTTTTGCTTATACACCACCTTCATTTTTCATAAGTATTTTTAATCCCCTTGATAGTTAACCATGCCACACAGTGCTCAAGCCTTTTAATTCAGCTGAGATTTTTTATTTATATATTTTCAGTTCAATTCAATTCAGTTTTATTTATATAGCACCAAATCACAACAACAGGTGCCTTAAGGTGCTTTATATTGTAATCTAAAGACCCAACAATAATAGAGAGAAAACCCTAACAATCAGACGACTCCCTGTGAGCAAGCACTTGGTGACAGTGGGAAGAAAAAACTCCCTTTTAACAGGAAGAAACCTCTGGCAGAACCAGGCTCAGGGAGGGGCAGCCATCTGTTGAGGGTGAGGGGAAGGAGACGAAGTGGTGTATAAACATATAGAGAGTGAAAAGAGGTGAGTGAAGAAGAAACACTCATCATGGGAAGCCCCCAGCAGGCTAGGTCCATTGCAGCGTAACTCAGTGATAGTTGATGGGGTCACCTGATCCAGCCCTAACTATAAGCTTTATCAAAAAGGAAAGTTTTCAGAATCAGAATCAGAATACTTTATTAATCCCAGAGGAAATTATGTGGTCACAGTTGCTCCAGGACAGTAAAAAAAAGTAATTAACAAGTTAAAATACCAATATTAAATAATACAATATATTACAAAATTACAAAATATTACAAATAGCTCTAATAATACAATAACTCTAATATATAAATATCCTAATATATTACAGAAAATTGATTATAGATAAGTTGAGTTGAGGTGCCCCTCTTATCATGCTACCTTTATTATATTAAGGGTGTACAGTTGATGTAGTGTATACTTGTGCTTTAGATGGAGGAGTTGTACAGTGAGAGAGCCACAGGCAGGAATGATTTCCTGTGTCGTTCAGTGGTGCATTTGAGTAAGTTTTAAGGTTTAGGTTTTAAGCCTAATCTTAAAAGTAGAGAGGGTGTCTGTCTCCTGAATCCAAGCTAGGAGCTGGTTCCACAGAAGAGGGGCCTGAAAGCTGAAGGCTCTGCCTCCCATTCTACTTTTAAATACCCTAGGAAGCACAAGTAAGCCAGCAGTCCAAGAGCGAAGTGCTTTATTGGGGTGATGCTGTACTATGAGGTCTTTAAGATAAGATGGGGCCTGATTATATATATTTTAAATTACTTTTTTACATCAAGGCATAGGCCTGTTTTTCTGAGCTCATTTAAAGTTGTTATTTTAGAGGTATGTGGCCCTCAAAGGATCTATATCTAGAAAGAGCAATGTGTTAGCATAAAATGCAGGTAGTCATGCCAATATGCTAATAACTGCTAAAATAATGTCTTATAGGCATCTTTTTTACCACCTTAGTTTCACATGTTGGTACTTAATCAGCAACAAGTACAAGGTATAGCTGAGGCTTATGGGATTGTGAGCTTTGAAAACACATTCCACATCAACACTCATGCCACATCCCATAAAACACTTGCCATAAATCAGAAGCATGATGGCACAAATGCCTTATATAAACAAGCCTGGGACACTTATTTGCAAAGTCATTTTAAAGCACTGTCCCCACTTTAATTTTAATGGTCATCTGGAAATAAAGACTGCATGTATGGAATCACAATTTAAATTTAATAACAACAACAACAACAACAACAACAACAACAACAACAATAATAATAATAATAATACAACACTGAAAAACTTTGCTCCAAAAGTTATATTTAACTTCCCCCTAGAAGTTACACTTCTACTAAGATCTTTGCTGTCGTTCAGTTCTCCCACATAAATTTCAATTCATGATTATTTTAGCACCATGTTTCAAGTTGGATGAAAAGCATTTACAATTAATTCTGAGAGAGACATAAAATGGGTGTCCATCCAAGAAATGTTGAGATTCATCATCCAGAACCACAACTTTGTACCCCATGGTGGCCTTAGAGGAACCCTGGGGAAATGCCTTAATTTTTTTACCAAGTGTTATGCTGATTCATCAAATAGATGTTAAGATATTTCAAATGATAAGTGGCAACTTTGACCTCCTGTTGGGCACACTGCAGGAAAGAGATCAAATAGCTCATTAATTATCCTTCATGCAGAATAATATCTGAACCAAATCTCATGCCAATCCAGCAACTTGCTGGCGGTGCTAGCTGGAAAGTCAAAGACTCATCAAAGTTATCAGGAATTATGGTAACTTTGGCAACTTTGAGGTTTGTAGCTCTGTTACCATTATGAATTTGAAATTTTGAGCATGCAAACAAATATCAAACTCAGTAGGGTTGCTTGCCCATTGACAAACATGTTTCTGTCTTTCTTTCTTTTCTCCTCCTTATCCTTTATCTTTATCCCTCTATTGTTTTCACATTCATTTCTCCACATGGGAACATAATTGAATTCCAGTTACCTGCATCAAAGAGCTTTTCCTTCAACCTCTTTAGGCATGGACCACGTTTCAGTGACAGGCAAATTGATTCCTCAATAGGAGCAGATAATCTAGGCAGGGGAGGGAGAGAATGCTGTGATTAAGTTGAAGACATTGTGAGTGCAATCGAATCTGCCTGAGGAGATCCCTATCAGATAATAAGCTGGATAGTTAGCAAGAGTCTTGTTTGACAACATCATTCCTCTGAAGAGTGGTATCCTGGATCATGCATCAATGAAGGCAGATGAGGTGGGATAAACAGAATGATTTTATTTTCACAGCAGTCATCATCAAAACTGCCCAAAAATAGCCCCTGTGTTCTACGGCACTGTGGCTTAAAATTATGCTTCAATCGATATTTTTGCAATTCTGATACCTGAAGCAATCAGTATGTTTGTGCCAACTGTGAATATCTGTTTGCTTATAATTTTCAATTTTAACTCACAGAATTATCAGGTGCTAAGCCCTTGAGAATTGCTTTGGAAGGCCAGGTTGGTTTTGCCTTTCAAAATTTTCTACTGCTTAACCTTTGTTCATCCTTTGAATCAATCTTAGGCTGGGTGAGACTCTCTAACCCAAAAGGCCACACATGCATATCCACCCAAATGCATAAAAATTCTTACTGGCCAGATGCATACATATTGTGCATACACATACCCTGCAACCTTGGATTGTAGCACTCATCATTACTCATTACATCCCAGTGATGGGCAGTTTGCCTAACAGCTAGACCTTGGAAACTCTCCCCAGTAAATTTTGAAATCATGTTGCTTTTGAATCCTCAGGGTCAACTCAGTGCTACAAATACTTTGCTGGCCAAAGAGTCTAAAGTTTTCCTCTTCTTAATCTGTCAACTTTTCAGTTCATAATGAACTATTCCACGCCACTCAATGCTGTATTATGCAAGAAAACAGAAGAAGGTCTGCAGAGCTAATTTGTCTCAGATGCAGATGCAAAATGAGAAACTGGCATTAACTAAGTGAAAACAGGCACTTTGTTTCTGTTTCTCTTCGTTATTCTTTACTTTAACATTGTTGATTTAAGGACTTACAGTTATTCAAAATATGCCAGCAACAACCAGTAAATGTCGTGTGGTAACATCATTGTAATAGATCTTGATTTAATGCTTGCTGAGCTCTCAGGTTTGGACCGTCATCAGGACACACCACACCAGATGCTTTGCTAATGGCCTAAGACTAAAAGCTCAGCAGTAAAATGAGATGTATTACACTGCAGCTGTCAGACTTTAATTGTAATTTTATTTATTTATTTTTTAGCTGGCAATCTTATCGGAGAACATCTACTTAGGGATGCTGTCTTAGGTATGGAACAGTGAATCTGCAGCTACCGGAGGGCCTTTCTTCTTTTAATGCTTTACTGTCATGTGAAGTGGGGTTTTATTAAGACAACTAATGCTCTCTAATTAAAACTGGATAAGAGTCAGTACATGTCTGATAGATGGGATCGTCTAGCTTTATATTAGTTTAATTAAAGCTACAGTGTGTAACTGTGTTGTGTAGTTCTGGTCACTCCATATGAATGCCAAATTTTGATCAGCATACACAGCAACTTGGTTGTTTCTGGTTCTCACCACTCTGATTATAACTTATTTTTTGGCTTTAGCAGTGAGCTGTTTTTTTTGTTTTTGTTTTTTAACAAAATACTTTTTGGGAGGTAAAGAGCCACACTTCAGGAATCTTTGGCTAAGCTTAAACCTTACATACCGTTCAGATCAAATTTGACCCATTTTGACATTTGACAGCAGTAAAAATACTTTAAATGTCATTCTTTTAGCTTGAAATTTGATGACTTTTCCTAAAGTGACCCAAAATACATAAAATAAAAATATTTTAAAATTTTACATGTTGCACAGGTGCTACAAATTTTTGTACACGGAGTTTGTTCTGGGTCAAATTTATCTCCTGAGATGGATTTTAGATCCATCAGTCTGGGTCAAATCAAGGAAAATGGTGGTTTTAGTGACCCTTGAAACTGTGAAACTATACATGCCATGTCTGTGTGTATTTTTTATGGTGTGTGGTGACAGAGTTCAAGGGGGACCTTGACACTGTCACAAGAACTGTCAGTGTTCCCACCACATTTACCCAGGTTCCCACAGTGACCGACAATTGCTGGTCTTTGAATGGTCATGGGGGGAATCTTGAAACTGTGAAATAGTGAAACAGCACAAGAGTGATCAAATATGGTGCACATAAGGAACAGAGGTCATACAGAGGTCAGAGGGTGCCTTGACACAGACATGAGATCTGTAATAAGATGGCATGGTGATGGAGTGGTTAGCACTGTCACCTCACAGCAAGCTGTTTCTGTGTGGAGTTTGCATGTTCTCCTGGTGCCTGTGCCTGTGTGGGTTTCCTCTGGGTACTCTGGCTTCCTACCACAGTCCAAAGACATGCACATTAGGTTAATTGGTGGTTCTAAATTGGTTGTGGATGTGAGGTAGATAAAGTGCTTGAAGTGCATAGAATATGAATATGACTGAATGAATGTATAAGTGTATAAGTGTAGCTTGTAGTTAAAAGTGCTTTGAGTGGTTAGTAAGACTAAAAAAGTGCTACATAAATGTGAGAACATTACATTACATTTGTACCTGCAGTGTAGCAAAATAATCTAATTGAATACACAGACTAGTTTTGTTTGTGTTCTAAGTGTTAATTAATGTTAAATTAATATTGATAATTAGTAGTTATGAGGATTTTTCAATGATATATCAATGAGGATAGTGTGTAATGGTTGTAATGGTCATACATGGTATTTTAATAAATCCCAAGAATTCCAGAGTGTTCTTACCATTTTCACTTTCAATAAAATATATTTAAATCATTATGGCTGTTTTGTGTTGAGGTCTTAGGTAAAACAGGACATGATAGTATGTGATAACACTTTTCTTTCTTCAAAATGAGTGTTAACCTAAAAAAATACACTCTACCTGCTCTCTCAAACATTTATTAAGGATTAATCTTCCATGTACTAATGTCAAATACATTCTAAATTGTTCCATACTTCAAAATTCAGTATAGATACTTATTATGAGGGAATTCTTGGCCCAGGTCATAACTGACCCAAACCATACCTGGAAGGCATGAAATATGAACAGTATGCAAGGGTTAATGGTGAGTGGGTTCCAGCAGAATTTGTTAAATAGTCCAGAAATGTATTCTATTGATTGGTCTATATTGACATCAGCTTTATTTTTCTTTCGCACACCTGCACAAAAACACTGTTTGCAATACAGCCTGAGGGCGGTTCATCAAATACTCAAGAATTTTTTAGGCAGTGTCTGAAATAGTCATAAAATTTTATTTATTCATGGAAACAATTTATAGCGCAATTTCGATGGCTTAACTCACTCATTATTCACTTAGAGACTGCAGTTTAAATCCCACGGGGAGGCAACATTTTGTACACTTTCTTTAGTATTACTTTTTCACTTTATTGTGTTTTCACTTGCTGTATGGTTAGATTTAGAATCACAAAACACACCTCAAACTAAAATACATTCATTCCAATGTCAAGTTGACTGTCAGGAAAAAAGGGACAATTTATGCCCAGATACACAAGCCTTTATGACTACTGTGTGTTTTTGCCATGATACCAGGCTGATTCATGAGATAGTCTGATACTAGACACCAAGTAAATGGTAAAGGACCTGGTACTTATATAGTGTTTCTCTACTCTAACTGAGCACTTAAAGCACTTTCTACTACAAGCCTTATTCACCTAATCACACACACATTCATACAAGCATTTTTTTCTATACCTAAGTACCTTGTCTAACATTCACACACACACTCACAGTCAGATGGATGCATCGGGGTAACTCAGGATTTAGTTTATTGCCCTCCTGAGCCACAGTCATCACAGCTAATGTGCAAAAGTAATGCTTTTGTTGCTTATTGTGTTGAATGAATGTGTAAATTGGACAAAAAATGTTATGGCAGGTTTAATCAAAGGCCTAAGTTTTAAAAGTTACAGAAGTATAATTAAACATTTTCAGATATTAGTTTAGTCAAACCCTTCCTGAATTTCTTGAACATTGCACAGCTCACAGGATCAGCTATTCTTAACACCATGGTCCTAAGGTATGTGTACTTGTGTTCAAATGTTCAGTTCTGTTGTGTAACTTATAGTGGACCTGCCGTTTGGATTAAATTCAGTGCACCTGAAGTGGAACAGTGTAAACTCTCAGTGTGTGGTTTCTGATGATAGCCAGGAGGGAGATAAATCAAGGGAAAGATGGTAGCCAAGCAAGACAGGGGGTTCAGAAAGCCCTTGGAATATAAACGATTTGTGCTTTATCTGCATGTGTGTGCTGAGCAGGGGATCAGAATTCCTCTGGCTAGCCCCTGTCAGTAAAGTTTGTCACTCCCTGTTCCCTGCAGATAAGTGCTGGCTGCCCTCTCCCTCACCCACCAGCTTTGCCTGTGGTGTTGCATAATTGTCAGCAGCAGAGGACCAAAGTTTTACCTAGGAATCCTCTGGTGTAAACAAATATACTTAAACAAATCCAATGCTGGGTGTCAGACCTTGGGGATGGATCTTATAAGCAGAAAAGAGTCCCCCTTGTACCTCTGTTCTTCTTCATTTACCCTTCAGGCCCACCATCCCAGGACTGGCAGACATTTGATTTACATCCCCGCTGCTGGACCAACGGAACTGGACAGTCAGAAGCCTCTTGTCAGGACACCCTCTCAACCGTTGCTTCAGTCTTATTTATGAGACCAGCAGTGTTCAGCTCCATGGCTGATCATTTTTCCATGCAGGATGAGCTTGTCTCTGGATGCTGATGTTGGACTTACTGGGGAGGCGATAGGGTGGGATGAGTTCTCAGGCTTAATGCCAAGCACAAAGGAAAAGGCTGGGGTGTGTAGAGTACCATATTTTTGCTGGACTCACTATTTAATTAAATGCAGTTTATTGATCAGAGTAAAGCCTAATGATGAATTCTTTTTTAATTTCACTTTCTCACTATCTCTTTCTGAAGTGGGATTACAATAATTACCTGAGCCTGTCATGCATTTTTCATTCAGCATGCCTGATAAGCTCCTTTGCACTGCTGCACTCAAAAATAGAAACTGCCAAACTTCTGCTTTTCACTGTCTAACACTTCTCTACTGCAAGAAGGAAAATCACTACACATGATGGACATTCAGTTTGACTGAAGAATTGTGTGTTCCTGCCTTTCACTTCCCGTTTAGTCCAGTCTATTTTACTTTGCTCTACCCCACTCTACTGCAGCTTTGTTAGCAAGAACTTGAGGTCACCTAGGCCTGGTGTCATTATTCAGTGACTGACAGACTGACAAGCTCTCTTGTCTTAGCTCAGTCGGCTGCAGGTGACCCCAAATAGCTGGACCATGATGGATGGCAGCTGACAGAAGGCTGACAGCAACTGGGGGGAGAAACTGCGCTGACTCGGGAACTCTACAACTACCACTGCCAGCGGCTAAACATTTTGGAGGTCACTGCAGGAGTTTGGATTTGTGTAAGCATGAATCTCTGTGAGCTGGTTAAGCTGGCTGTGGCCATTGCCTAGAGATGATAAACAGGAGCGGAGTGTGAGTGGAGGGTCAGTGGTGGCTTGACTCTAGGAAGTTGTTGATGGGGAAAGTGAATAAGTAGCACTGCCCACTCCATCAGCAGCTCCTGGTCAAGTGCCTATGACCAAGTGACTTGCAGCAGTGGAGGCTTTACCAGCTCTTAAGAAATCGGGGGTGGTAGTGTGTAGTATCACTGGAACACATTAACTTTTCTCAGGTGGCTAAATGAAAGAAATGCTTTTCTGTCTGTTTCACAAAGTAGGTCTTCTACTTAAATGGACACAGCAGATCAGGTTTCAGGCCTTTACAAGTAGCGGTCAGTTGTGTTTCTGTGAGTGACTTCCAGATAAGATCAAGAACTCTGTGTGTATGCATGTGCATCCACTCTAAATCTGGGACCATGAAAGCATCCATCAGTTGGAAGGACAAAGGCTCGTGTCAGGGTGCAGTGTGCACTCTGTTGGCCAGGCCACCACACCTCTCACAAACATGCACAATATGCTGCCTTGGCTAAATCTTGCCAACATGCCTGAATAACAAGGTGCTAGATTTGGTTAAGTGCATTGATGTTTTGTTTATGACAGTGTTTGCATGACTTTATGTTCATCTGTGTGAACTACTAACTACTGTAAAAAACAGAGCCTAAGTCTGTATCTCTCCTTCAAGTATAAATAAACTGCGTATACACAGAGATCCTCTACTGAAAGAACTAGGCAGCGTAGTTGTTTTTTTTATAAACTTATTCTAATTGCCTTCTCCAACTGTGGTATTTTTACTCACGACTGGATTTATTAGTAATTTCATCACAGAAATTTTGACGTTTGCTTTTCAAGACATTTTAAGACCCTAGTAGCACAAATAGTACCGATATAGCAGCCTGAAATTAAACACCATATCACCAGACATCAAGCCAATATTGACAGCATTAAAGAGCAAATAAAGTGCCGCCAGCCTTTAAATAAAGGGGTGGCTAATTATGTGCCATACTGCAGGAATTCAATCCAATTGATCACTTTATCAGACACACTCACTGATTAATTCTCTCTGCTTGAAAGGAGTGGTTCATCAGTGGATGGAGTCTGTGCTTGGGATGAAAACCTGCAGTCTGTTGGCTCTCCTCAATACATAGTTGGCCTTCACTGCTCTAATAAATGAATCTGATGAAGAGAATTTCATTACCAGTTTTTGGGTTCTTTCCACACCTGTACACATAAAGATGCTTCGTTTCCACATATAACAGTAGTATTATAAAGTAACAGAGCTCTTTTTATATGCCAGTGGTCAATTCAGGAAAAGTTCCAGTTCATTACAGTTGGGATACAGTTTGCAAATCACATGATCTGATCTGGATAGATGATCTCACATATTGCAAATCACCAATATGCTTGCTTCACCCCAATAGAGCACTTTGCTTTCAGACTGCTGGCTTACTTGTGGTTACTAGAGTTTCTAAAAGTAGAATGGGAGGCAGAGCCTTCAGCTTTCAGGCCCCTCTTCTGTGGAACCAGCTCCTAGTTTGAATTCGGGAGACAGACACCCTCTCTACTTTTAAGATTAACTTTCCTTTTTAATAAAGCTTATAGTTAGGGCTGGATCAGGTGACCCTGAACCATCACTTCATTATGCTGCAATAGGCCTAGACTGCTGGGGGTTTCCCAGCAGATGTACTGAGTGTGTCTTCTTCACTCACCTCTTTTTCAATCTCTATGTGTTTATACACCACTTGGCATTTAATCATTAATTATTATTAATCTCTGGCTCTCTTCCACAGTGTGTCTTTTGTCCTGTCTCCTTCCCCTCACCCCCAACTGGTCATGGCAGATGGCTGCCCCTCCCAGAGCCTGGTTCTGCCAGAGATTTTTTCCTCTTAAAAGGGAGTTTTTCCTTCCCACTGTCGCCAAGTGCTTGCTCATAGGGGGTTGTCTGATTGTTGGGGATTTCTCTGTATTATTGTAGGGTCTTTACCTAACAGATGACTGTTATTGTGATTTGGCGCTATATAAATAAAATTGAATTGAATTGAATCATCTATTTAGTCAGATTATGCAAGCTACTTAAAACTCAAAACGAACAAGCCTAAAATGTCATTTTATGAGAAACTGTATACACAGAGACATCACAAAAGAAATTGATCAATGTTTATTTAACATCCCAAAAAGCTGAATCTGTTCATCTGGACGTAGCATTTTTTAGTGGGAGAAACGTCTTGTCACCTCTGGTGACTTCTTCAGTCTCAGCTGACTGCAGGCTTCCCCAACCTTATAAACAGTACATTTGCATAATGACCGAAACCAGCACCATTGACTAACAATGGGCCATGAGGTCAGTTTCATGATCATTAGTATGCAAATTGTCATGACCATTGATCAATGGCCATGAGTACCATTCACAGAGATTGGGGAATGGCTGCAATCACAGCATTGTAAGATGGTGACAGATGTA
>VUQS01043744.1:0-11080 GCA_015108495.1 Heterochromis multidens
CCGTTAGGGACACTCTCCGTAGTATGCCGATGTTTCTGAGCACAACAAGTAACTCAAACTTCCTTTGCTGCCTGGTCTTAGACTTTTCATGCTGTGCTAGACGAGCTTTCTCAGTGAATTCAATCACCTTTTGAAGAGTTTTCTCATCTAGAAGCATTGTAAGTCTTTGTTGGATCCGCTCTTCCTTTGCTTTGAGCACATCGATGGTAAAATTTGTTTGTCTCACCCGTTCGTTTAGCAGCTGGCTCTGTGCCTTCTGGAGGATTTTTGTAGCTCGGAAGCCCTTCACGGAAGCTCTCATTTGAAGACTTTTAGGAGTAATCCTGCTTTGTCTGCATCCGAGGCTGAATCTCAGATGGTTCCTGTAGTCTGCTATCTTACGTGATGTTTTCTCGTACTCGCGTACTAGATTTAGGCAGTCCTTCCCAAAGTGAGTTAAAATCTCTTGATGCATGCTCAATAAACCAGGTAAGGATTATGATTTACACCTACAGACCAGTGGCCACTCTTTCAGTGATGAGGACGTACACATCCTGGACAGGGAGGAATGCTGGTTTGAACGGGGAGTCAAGGAGGCCATTTACGTGAAAAGGGAAAGACCATCTCTGAACCGAGGAGGGGGCCTAAGGGTACATCTTTCACCATCTTACAGTGCTGTGATTGCAGCCATTCCCCAACCCCAACTGTTCCTCTGAGGAGTCTTACTTCCTTTTAAATCATCTTTCTCTCCTATGTTAAACTTCTCCTTCTCTCTGCCCCTCCTCCTTCTCCTCTTGCAGAACCCTGCTCCCGTCCCTCAGGAGGACCTCCATCATGTTGTTGTGACACCAGTGAAGAAGAAGGAGGCCTCGGTGGGAGATATTGAGAAGTGAGTTTAAAGAGATGAAGGTCACAGAGGAAGACTGTGTCACATGACCTCAGAGTGTGTCTTCATAAACAGGTCTGGAGCTCAGAGAGGAGGATAGCTCCTCCCCCTTTAACCCTCTGGGGTCCAGGGTATAATTGGCAGTTTTTGACTACTTTTGATTTTACCTTTATATTTCACCTTTAAAAATTGTTTACCTTGCCTTGTTTGGTATATATGTCGGACTTACTTTATTTTTTTATTTTGACATACTGTATTAACACAATGGACCTAAAATCATGCAACAAACATAAAATCTGCAGAGGAAAAAGTTTTATTTTTTTACTGTGAAAACCACAAACATGTTTAACGAATCATTTTCATAACTTCAAATCCAAATATATGTAAATGTAAATTTCAAAAGGTGATGTACAAATTTAGCAAACAACAAAGTTATATATAACTATTTACATTACAATGCAGCCAATGCTTCAGACATCTTTTGTACAACTATTTACAACTAATTACAAAACAAAACACGTCTCTAGAAAATGCTCAGTCTGTTTGTTTGTTATTTCAGGTTCCTGTGTCCCCGTGTGGCTCCGCCCAGCTCCACCTGTAGCTCTGCCTCCAGCCTTGTGTCCAACAAGGTGAGTCCAAACTTTGTGTACAGTGAACAGGAACTGCAGGTGAATAATAGCGGTGACATCACGTCTGTGTCTTCGTGTTTCAGGAGAACATTCTCATCTCAGAGGTGGAGCTACCAGTGGAGTGGCCGCTGCCTCGGCTGGATTATTACAGACCTCAGACAGATCTCCGCCTACCTGAGGAGGGGGAGGAGCTTCAGCTGGGGAGTCAGGTGATCAGACATGGAGAACCTTCATCAGCCAAGAGGAAGAGCTCGGAGCTGGAGGCCACAGAGGTGGAGGCGACGAGCACCAAGCGAGGCTGTCAGGTCCTCAGCTCCTCCTCCTCCACCCTGCAGGAGGCAGCTGAGCGGGAGCTGCAGGACAGGCGGAGGCAGGAGGAGGAGGACCGGCAGCTTGCACTGCTCCTGCAGAAGCAGCTCGACCAGGAGGAGAAACGGCAAGCCACTGATAGACGCAAAGGCTCCGCCGATGCCTACCAACTTCGCCGGCTTCAAGGAGCCGAGGAGATGGCCCGCACCTCCATCACACCAGGTAGAGCCTCCAGGAGAACGCCAAAGACCTGCACCACCAAGGCCTCTGCATCCTCCTCTTCATCTGTGAACACTCTGAAGTCCTCCTCCTCTTCAGGGAGGGGGAGTAAACAGACCCTTCTGACTGAGATGTTCTCCACCCTCAGCAGCTGAGCCTCTTCTTCCTCCTCCTGTGTTTCCTGCAGAAGCATTAATAAAGCAAGTAGACGGACTCAAATCTGTTTTTACTTTATAAACTTGTCCTGACCAAAAGTATGTGGACACACTGCCGTCTGTCACCTGTGACTCATCGCCCTGATGACCTCACAGCGAGTGCGTAGCGGTCTACATGTTTTGAGTGCAATGACAGTAATGAACAGAGTTGATGTGTTTTATTTTGAAATGCTGCTGGAGAAAGACTTCGTGCTGCTTCACGGCATCCGCCTGGAATGCTTCCTTTTCACTGGTAGAAACGCTAACAAGGAGCTTCGCCAATGGTGCCATCAGGTTATCTTTTACCTGTTTGTCTGGTGAAACTGAATAATTGTCATGTCTCTGGCCCTGCCCTCTGTGACTCCGCCCAGAGCTCTGTCCACGTCGTGTTAAACGTGTTGATGATGCATTCAGGTGGTGTGTGATGGCTCGCTCTGCGAGGTTTGTCTCCTCAGCACTCTTGATGTCACTGCTGTCACATGATGAGAATCTGTTCATTCTTTGCGTTTGTCTTGGGGCGTTGTGGGATACCGATACATGCTGACTGCAGTGACATTATTGCCTTTATTTTTTTTTATTTTTTTTTAAGAGTTGAATGTTGAAAGTGAGTTTCTGCTTTCCCACGGTCACCTGAACGCAGCACTTACATGCAGCACGTGGAACTGAATGTGACACACCACAGGGTGGGAAGGGCTAAAGAAGCCGCTGTGCACATGACGACCTGTTTGTGTGGGGGTTTTTTTGGTTTTTTGATAAGAAATAAACGGTCGACACTTATTGGGTCAAAGTTCACATTCTTCTGTGGTTTTCATTTCAATGATACGTTTACATCGTAATGTTGGAGCAGAAGAAGTCATGTGTGCGGGGTGTTTGACTAACTTTGTTTGTTTGTAAGCTTCGTTTACATTTGTGTGTTAACGCCATAGCGTGATGTGACCCCAGCAGCTGATTAGTCTGTTGATGAGCTCAGTGATGATAACAGGCTGTGACTGCGGTGTATACGAGGTTAGGGTTATTACGGCACTCTCACACAACAGCTGGGCGTGATTCACTTATCTTACACTCAGTTCATCCTCTGCTTGAAACAAACAGACCTCCCCGTTTGATACACCTGATTGGTTGCCTCTCAAAGACAGAAGGTGAACAGTAACTGGTTCCTATATAGCACTTTTCTACTCTATTTAAGCACTCAAAGCGCTTTATACAACATGCCTCTTTCACTCATTCATACAAACACTTTTGTCTATGCCTAAGTGCTTTCTCTTTAATATTCACACTCCAATGAACACATCGAAGAGCAATTTGGGGTTCAGTGTCTTGCCCAAGAGTGCTTTGGCACACAGACTGGAGCAGCTGGGGATCAAACCACCAACCTTCCTGCTCTACCTCCTGAGCTACAGCTGAGTGTTCAGAGCAGTTTATGTAGATCTGCCCATACAGTGGTCTGGGAGGTAAATATAGAACCAGCAACTGTGTGTGTGTGTATAAGACTGAAGCTAAAAGGCTCCAATATAACATAAAACACAAATAAAAGAAATGTGAATAAAAGAAAAATATGTAAAATAATACAGAGGTCAGTGCTTTGTGTTTAAAAGGCTGCACAGCAGCGAGTTTATTTCATGTTTTGGAAGAGGAAGGACTGTGGGTGTGATGGCTGATTCCACAGGTGCTCCTCAGGTAGAAGAACAAAGAATCCAGGAAAACTTTTGAGACATTAGAAAGCTACTGAGACGCTGTCTCCTGATTGGCAGGAAAAACAGACCAACATGTATTGACTCACCATAGGCATCTGTCACATTTCAGCATTTTAAAAAATATTTGAACCCTTCACATGTTTTTATTTTTGGAGTTAAGTAACAGACTCGAGGTCCTTCAAAGGCTGTAAATCTGTGAGAAACAGTCACATGACCTCAGGCTGAGGAACACAGGAAACACTCAGCAGATCAGAGACCTAATTCAGACCACTGAGCAGCTCCATGACCCGACTCAGGGTGAGAAATCAGGTCACTCTGTATGCTCTGACAGGAAGTTTCATCATCACATGACTTCCTGTGGTTTCCTTGCGGTCATGTGACCCTGGTGACTGATGTTGATGTCTGAAGCTGAACAAACCAAACCACTGTCCTCGAGGAATCATGGTTTCCACTGTATGACTTCACGAGCTCCACGCTGTGAGAAAATGGCCAATGAGGATGCTTTAACATCCTTCAACACGAGCATCTCGGCTCGCCATTCAGTTCATTTGGACCGCAACCCAAAAACTACAAAGCAGACGCTGCAGATGACAAAAGTTCATTCTGCAGTCCACCAGTCGGTCCCACAGACTCCCATCTGAAAATGTCCAGAGGAGAATGTTTTATAACTCACCTGTTTAAGGCTTAACGTTTTCATTATTAGGGGCGTGGCCTCTAACTGACAGGTGGATGGCACAGAAACTGACATCTCATTGTGATTTTTCTGTGTAGCAAAAAGTCACTCACATCAACTCATGCAGTCATGACTCTGACATACATTCTCTATGAAGGATGGTTCAGGTTTTTCATGCAGAAACAGGAAGTATGAACACAGTTGTCCATTTTGGGCTCTGAGAACTGATCAGCTGCACAGAGCTGGTCATCCTGTGGAGGCGGCGGTCATCCACGAGCAGGTTTCCAATGAGTCTCTGCTGTCTCTACCAGCAAAGTGAGTCACTCAGAGCTAAAATAAGACAGCTGGTTATAGAGACAAACAGGAAGTGACAGAAAGACCACGGTCTGAGCAGTCAGTGATTCGATCTCCGAGTCCTCCATGACCTCTGACCTCCTCCATGTTAATGATCTCTCTCGGTCCAGGTTCTGGAGTTGTGAAACCACTTCAGTCCACAAATAGACCAAAATCTTTCAAGGCCTCAATGTAATCGGAAACTAGTCGTGTTCTACCTTCATTTAACTTTGAATCAATCCTCCTGACCAATCATGATCAGTGCTGACAGAACCGACCAATAAGAATCTACCATGGCAGATTTTATTACACAGATGAACTAAACTCCACTGAGGAGGCTGAAAAAAATTTCCTTCATGTTCTTAAGCAGAATCATCAGGTTGGAGTGCTGCTGGTTCAGATTTTTTACTTTTTGGGGGTTTTTTTTGGTTGTTGCACTTTGGTTCTGTTTTTGTTTAGTTCTGTTTTTAACCCCTTGTAGTTCAGATTTTGTCCTGGTTTTGTCCTGGTTTAGTTGTGCCGACACTGACCTGGTCCTGTTGAGCATTAGTTGGCGTTTCCGCTTGTGTACTTCCTGTCTGAGTCGCAGCAGGGGGCGTGTCCTGGTGCGTGTGCTGATAAATCTGTGTGTTGGTTGCTCAGACGGAGTCTAAAGTGGATCGTCAGTGAGTCTTTGCGGTGAGTCGACTTCTGTTTTTATTAATAGAAATGTATGACTGTTACTCAGATGTTTACACAAAGTCTTTGTGTACTGTTACAGATAAAAATCATTTTACACATAACCTGAAAACTTAGAAATTATATTTGTAAACAAGTTTAACCTTCTCAACATAAAACTACAAAAAGAAGCTGCTCCAATTCATGTTTTTACTTTAATGAGATATAAATTGATTTCTATAGCTTTGATCTGAACTAATTATAAAGTTTGATTAGTTTTCTGAAGTTCTAAGATGATCAACTATATTACTAGTTAGTGATTTAAATAAGCTGCTTATTCAGATTTCAGACCTAAGGATGAATGAGCGAGTGTTTATTATTATTATTATAATTATTATAATAATTATTATTATTAACAACAATAATAATATGTATGAGTTTTTAATTATCCCAAAAAGTTGAATCTGTTCATCTGGACGTAGCGTCGCTACGTCCAGATGAACAGCTTCAACTTTTTGGGATTCTTTTACCTGGATTATTGAGCATGCATCAAGAGAGTTTTTAATTAATTATCTGCTTTGTTTAAAGTGTGTAAAATATGAAACCTGAACTTTCTTACATTGTTTGAGCATGCTGAGTTCATTTTTGGATAAAAACAAATAAATATTTACAGATGTTAGCATTTGTTTATAAACAAAACATTGAAATTTTTAAAATCAACATTCAGATAAAATGTTGACAAACATTAAGGTGTAATCAGGACAAAGAAGTCCACAGGCTCAGTTTGGTACTAACGTGTGTGTGTGTGTGTGTGAGTTTGTTATTACAGTTCGCTGATTTTTTTGGTTAAATAAATTATTTTTGTCATTAAATTGATTAAATCTGAGCTAATAAAATAATTTTCAGGACAGAAATGTGAACATTGGATAAATTCGGGTTCATCATTATTTAGTTCAGACTTTAGACCTTTTTATTAGTTTGTAAATAATAAAATAATCCAAGTAGCCAGAAAAACTCAGTTTTTAAGACTAAAATGTTCAGTTTAATCAGACTCTGAATCACAAACTTCCAAAGGTCTGTGAAAATGTTCAGATTACAGGAGTCAGATGTTAGATGTTTGATTCAGAAGAAATGATCAGAGTATGAAGGACATATTTTTACCTGCAGAGACTCGCCTCAGTTAATCTGATTATTATTTTCATGTGCGGTCTCTGTGGGAATCCAGATGTGTGTGTCGAGGTGTCTGCGGTGTGTAGGCGTGTCTCTAGTTCCCATGGCGATCATCTGCATACTGTCCAACATCCTGCTGCTACTTCCTGAGTTGAAGATCCAGTTCCTGTTGGATGGTCATGTGACCAGAGAGGCTACCTGGGCTACAGGGCTGTGGGGGTCTGGCTTCCTGGTGAGTGTGTGTGTGTGTGTGTGTGTGTGCGTGCACGAGCGTCTGAAACGCTTAAACACAAACGTCTCGCCCTGAACCTCAGCTGCAGCTCAGTGATTTCTGCAATAAAGAAAACTGGAATTAATCTTCCACTTTTACGTTTCTGCAGTCATTTGAGTTGCTGTGTCCACCTCTGATGAACTGTTAGATCATTATTATTAAACATTAGTGTTTCCTCTCTCCGTCGTGCAGTCACAGCCTTCAGACAGATGTTATAACTCCTAAAATATACAAAATATGAACCTTTATTTAAACCCCTCTAAGAAACGAACCAACCAAACATCTCACTGGAACCTGTTTAGAAGTATTACACTGTAAAACTGTTCTTCTCTCATGTCCCAGTTTACATTCAGCCCACATTCATATTAAATCATTTAAGGTAAAATACTGAAGGTAAATCCAGTTTTAACCTGCATTTGTGGATGGAGTGGTGAACTATGTTCACAGACTGATTTCTCCAAGTGTTCCTGAGCGCATGCACTGATTCCCAGACAGAATTATTGATAGAATGCAAAAAGCCAATAAAGCAGAGCTGCACAATCACACAACTCATGCAAACAAAAGTAAGCATAAACTACATTTGCAAGCATCACTCAAAGGCACAGGTCTGAACAAGTGAACATGACTCTAATTTGAATCCATCCATCCATCCATCCATCCATTTTCTTCTGCTTATCCGGGGCCGGGTCGCGGGGGCAGCAGCCTAAGCAGAGAAGCCCAGACCTCCCTCACCCCGGCCACCTCCTCCAGCTTATCCGGGTGAACACAGAGGCGTTCCCAGGCCAGCTGAGAGATATAATCTCTCCAGCGTGTCCTGGGCCTGCCCCGGGGCCTCCTCCCGGTGGGACATGCCCGGAACACCTCCCCCAGAAGGCGCCCAGGAGGTTTAATTTGAATGCACAACTAAATCCCCAAATACTTTTATCTAAAGCTTACACACTCATAGCAGGCTTTACATAGGTCATTGTGTGCTACCACATGCTACCCTTAAACAAATGTTTGGTATGCCTGCCATCTTACTCTAGAACTTTCCCAGTTTCCTGCCTACCTGAAAAGTTTGGCTAAATTTTACTTGTTTATTTTCAGTGGAATTCCTTAATTCCTTTAATTCCTGATCTCTCCAGCACCCACCTGCTAACTAAGCTGGGAAAAAGTCCAAAACTACCTCATGTGGTAACAGTGACAGATAACAACTCGACTTTAACTGGAACTGTTAAACTCTGATTTCAGGTTCTACTTGGAGCTCGAACCTTCGTCCAGAGCAGCAGAACCCAAGGCTGCTGTGCGTTCAGGAGTCAGGTGACCTCAGGCCCCGCCCCCTATCACACTGACTGTTTCATCAGAGATAGTTTTTATTAAAGTGAAACGACGGCACCTTCAGTTCAACATAGAGACCACATCTGGATTTATCTGACAGTCTGAGTTGCTCCAGATTTTGTCAGTCACACCACATCTCTTTCCTCCTCCAGATGTTGTGCCAGTTGCTGTACTCCTGTGTGTGTCTGCTCTCTGCTGCCTCCTGCTGCTTGGTCAGTGCTACTGGTCTGTCTCAGGGTCCTCTCTGCCTCTATAATGCCTCCTCTGGTCCCACCTGGGGGGTCCCGCTGCAGCCCCTCCCAGGCCGGTGAGACACACTCACAGATGTTTTCACACAGATGTCCAGGACGGGTTTCACTGTTTTCCTGTCCATCTGTCCTCACACTCTGAGGGTACTTTCACACTCAGACAGATGTTTCCACTGTACCCTCAGACAGGTGATTCCTTGTACCCTCAGACAGGTGATTCCTTGTACCCTCAGACAGATGTTTCCTTGTACGCTCTGACAGAAGTTATCCTGTCTCTTTGTCCTCAGACACTCGGGGTACCTTTTCAACAGGACTCTGTGGTCTGGGGTGTGTCTGGAGCCCAGCTCAGTGGTCCAGTGGAACGTGGTCCTTTTCAGTGTGATGGGGGGTGTCAGTGGGCTGCAGACTCTCCTCTGTGGGGCAAATGTCCTGAACTCCCTGCTGGGCCTGATCCTCGGTCACGGCCTCTTCCACAACCAGGTCTGTGTGAGGGCACAGCTGTGGGGCTAACATTTGCTACAGATGTTTAAATAAAGTTTTGTGTTCTGTAACAGTTTATTCATGCACTGTGTGTGTGTGTGTGTGTGTGTGTGTGTGTGTGTGTGTGTTTCAGGTCAGTCCAGTTTCAGTTTGATGTGGATTCAATCCTAACTGAGGACTCCGACTGTGACAGAATTAAAAATTAAAAATTGTTCACTGATACACTGATGCACTTTAGATAATCAATAACTTTAAGATCAGTAACTTAAGATACCTCGACCTTACACACGTACAGTATTTGAATACACACTTGAAGAGATGGTATAAGTTCCATTTAATCATTATTTATGTATTTTCTTACTTAATAAATCTATTGGAAAACTACCCAATTAAGCTAAATAATCAATAATAAAAAAAATGATCGATACATTTCATAAAATATCCACACCTCAAACAAATTCAATTATTGGTAAAAAAAAAAAATTGCATTGTTTAGAATATTTATTTTAGTGTTTTGTTTTCGAAGTTAAAATCATATTTCAGTCTTTAGGATTTTTTTTTTTTACTGATCTTTAATACTTATTTAAGTTTTATTTAATTGTTTTCGTTAATAATCAATTAAATTCAATTTTATTTATATTGCACCAAATCACAACAACAGTTACATCAAGGTGCTTTATATTGTAAGGTAAAGACCCTACAATAATACTAAATAGTCACAAAAAAATAAGCAGTTTAACTTAAAGATGGTTTGGTTTAATAATAATCAGAATCAGAATCCTTTATTAATCCCAGAGGAAATTATGTGGTCACAGTTGCTCCAGGACAGTAAGAAAGTAATTAAGTTAAAATACCAATATTAAATAATACAATATATTACAAAATTACAAAATATTACAAATGACTAATAATACAATAACTCAATATATAAATATCCCAATATATTACACAAAATTGACTATAGATAAAGTTGAGTTGAGGTGTCCCTCTTATTATACTGCCTTTATTATATTAATGGTGTACAGTTGTTGCAGTGTATACTTGTGCTTTAGATGGAGGAGTTGTACAGAGAGACCCACAGGCAGGAATGATTTCCTGTGTCATTCAGTGGTATAATAATAATAATATAATAATAATAATCAACAGCAGTTCCATCAGATTTATTGATAAACCTGTGCAGACTTCAGTTATTATTTTATCTGCAGATGTCACAATTTTGATTAAACTGATCAGTGAATCATCCAGATAACAACACAGTGCAAACAACAACCCTGACATTCACTCTCTGTGTACTTTGTATTTATTCAGGTGTTTTATGTGTTTTGTACTGTTTGGATAAATAAAGTTGCAGTGTGATGTTTTGCTGATGGACACTTCTTCATTTTCTTGGAATTTGGGTCTCTTTCATGAAGTTAAGAGGTTATGGTCCATGTGGATGATGATCCAATGTGTCTTCCTCACTAATCTGCTGTATATGGAAATTATTTGTGTTAAGTGTGGAACAGATTTAAAGCTAATCAACAATAAGTTTGAATGTTTTGATGCATGCTCAATCATCCAGGTAAAAAAATCCCAGGCGGTTGGACGTAGCATTATCAGTGGGAGAAACATTTCTTCACTCATCCAAGTGACTTCTTCAGTCTCAGCTGACTGCAGGTTTCCAACCTTATAAACAGTACATTTGCATAATGACTGAAACTAGCACCACTGACTAACAATGGGCCATGAGGTCAGTTTCATGATCATTAATATGCAAATTGTCATCAAAACTGATCAATTACCATGAGTGTTATTCACAGATTGTTGGGGAATGACTGCAAACACACCATTGTAAGGCTATCTGGCCTATGCTTTTCAATGGTGTATATAAAGACCTGTGAGGGAGTGACCTGTTGAATGACGGTTACTCTTTTTCCTTCTGAGAGTTGTAGTGCTTTGGTGAGAGCCACAATCTCTGCCACCTGAGCTGAGGCTGGTTGTGGAATTATTCCTTGTACCAATGTTTCATGTGTCTCTCCATC
>VUQS01043750.1:0-10001 GCA_015108495.1 Heterochromis multidens
AGTTTACTGGATGTTATTGACCCTGGTTAGTTGGAGTTTATTGGATGTTATTGACCCTGGTTAGTTGGCGTTTATTGGATGTTATTGACCCTGGTTAGTTGGAGTTTATTGGATGTTATTGACCCTGGTTAGTTGGAGTTTATTGGATGTTATTGACCCTGGTTAGTTGGAGTTTATTGGATGTTATTGACCCTGGTTAGTTGGAGTTTATTGGATGTTATTGACCCTGGTTAGTTGGAGTTTATTGGATGTTATTGCTCATGGTTAGTTGGAGTTAGTTGCATGTTATTAACCCTGGTTAGTTGGAGTTTCGCTGTCAGATTAACATGTGAAGCAGCTGGATGTTGGGGAGAGGTGAAGCTTTCAGTGTGTGTTTGTGTGCAGGGGAGCTGGTCAGGAGGTGGGACGGTCCTGCATCATCCTGGAGTTCAAAGGAAGAAAGATCATGGTAAGAGATGAGTAAATATGAATCTTCCAGCTGTGAACATGAAGCCTCAGTGTGTAAAATATCTGTCTGTGTGTGTTGGGGGACACGGTTAGCTGGACTGTGGGATCCATCCTGGTCTGGAGGGGATGGACGCTCTGCCCTACATCGACCTGATCGACCCGGCTGAGATCGACCTGCTGCTCATCAGCCAGTGAGTTCATCACACTCTCTGAGAGGTCACATGACTGCCTGCAGCGTGATGATGATAAATCAGAGGATGTACTGCAGGTGTTTGTCCTGACTCCTCCTCTCTCCTTCAGCTTCCACCTGGATCACTGTGGTGCTCTGCCCTGGTTCCTGCAGAAGACCAGCTTTAGAGGCCGGACCTTCATGACACACGCCACCAAAGCCATCTACCGCTGGCTGCTGTCCGACTACGTCAAAGTCAGGTGAGACTCACGGGACAGAGGCAGTAAATCCAACTGTGTGTGTTTTAAATAGTTTAATCTGTGTGTGACCTTTGCTCATGTTCATGTACATGAACAAAGATCAGTGTCAGGTCTGTGATGAGCAACATTAAAAATTACAAATGACAGGACAGAGGATATATATGAGGGGCTGCAGCGAGGCCCAGTGTAAGATAAAGAAGGATTATTTTAAACTGAATCATGCAAAGCTGCTGTAGGAGATACAAAGAATACAAAAATGGAGATGATCAGAATGATCGACTTTAAAGAGGAGAAGTGTTGTTTGCAGCCTCAGAGCTGATGGTTAGTTTTGGACTCTTTTTAAAATCTTTGAATGAAAACTGATGGGTGATTCAGTGAAATCAGAGAACCAGGTTTACTGCAGCTCGGGTTCACTGTGTGTGATCATGTCTGCAGTAACATCTCAGCGGACGACATGCTGTACACTGAGACCGACCTGGAGGACAGCATGGAGAAGATCGAGACCATTAACTTCCACGAGGTGAAGGAAGTGGCCGGCATCAAGTTCTGGTGTTACCATGCCGGGCACGTCCTCGGAGCTGCCATGTTCATGATTGAGATCGCCGGCGTCAAGGTCGGTCCTTGTTACACCTTAATCCATCCTCTCCTGAATGTTCTGTGTTCTGGTTCATCCTCCTCTCATCACTGTGTCTTACATGTATGTATGGAGTGTTTTTAGGAACAAATCCATTTGGTTTTACTTACAGAGCAACTACAGATCAAAGTAAGAATCAGCAGAATTTCTGATCAGCTGCTCCTGTTTGTGGAGGATCCGTGCATTTATAGACAGCTGTCACAGGATCTGTGTGATGCTGAGCAAAACTTCAGTATAAAACCTACAGTTTGTTTAACCTCCACGCTGAACGAGTCGAAATCACTGCAGGATTTTCTTCAGAGTTCTCTGACCTTCTGTGTGTCCCGCTCTGTCAAAGTGAAACATTGAAGCTCATTAAGAAACAGAGATGCTGCGAAGTCAGGGAAAAAAGACGAAATAACCTCCTGTGGCTTCACATGAACACGAGGATATCGAGCTTCGTTCACAAACATCGCGTCCAATCGTTTCACTCACAGATCTGTGATTCATCAGTATTTCCTTACCTGAGCGAGTCTGTACTGTCTCAGAGCTGCCTGTGAGCATGATGAAGGCGAGTCTTAGAAAACACATCTTTAAACTGGATAAATTCACTCTGGTCATTATTTACAGTTTTCCTATGAATGAAATAAATACCAATAAGAAATGACCTTTGTAAGTTCACTGTCTCCAAAACAAACGCCAAACTGCCGGGACTTTCTCCTCTGAGGCTGTCCAATCAACTGCTCCTCCTTCTCCACCTCAGTTTTTGCCAAACACCTTGGAACGCTTTTTCTCTGACTCTGTTGTGTCAGTTTCTTTTAGTCTTTGCTTTAGCAGTCCAGGATTCGCTCTTTCTCCATGAAACACCTGGCGGTAAATGTGTCCTCATATGGAGGCATGTGGGCGTGGCAGGTCACGTTTGTGATGCACACACATTATCATGAATCGGTTATTTATCGTGTGCACTTACTTTTTGTGAACGAGGCCCCGCGTAAGGCTGTAAATATAAAACCAGAGAGGAACTGCCTCAAATCTGATGACAATACAACTTTTATTTTTTATTAGTTTTATTCTGAAGTGTTCCAGAACCTGTCAGAGCAGTAAGAAGGAGCTTTTTATTTCACAGCAGAGATTTTACTGTGAACGCGAGGTCCTTATGATTCAGAACATGGGTTTACTGAAGAGAGGGCGATGACAGAGGGACGTTTATGTGCTAAGTGTGTGTGTGTGTGTGTGTGTGTGTGTGTGTGTGTGTGTGTGTGTGCGCGTGTGTGTGTGTGCAGTTGTTGTACACAGGTGATTTCTCCCGTCAGGAAGACAGACATCTGATGGCAGCAGAGATCCCAAGCGTGAAGCCGGACATCCTCATCACAGTGAGTGTGACTCTGAGACGCTCTGAGGAGAACACGCTGAAAACATTGAACTGAAATCAGAAATCAGCAGTTTAAAGTAGACGTAGAGACGCTTTGCATGAACCACAGCTCAAAATAATCCTCCTTTATCTGATACTGGGCCGGTTCATTCTCCTTTAGCTCCTTCCCAGTTTAAGCAGACTTTCTTTTGATTGGCTGCTCCACAGAACTACAGATGGGTGGAGCCTCTAAGTGACATCATCCTGATCCGAGAGCATAAAGAACTATGATAAACTGTTTAGAGCAGCCTGAGCTTTGGGCTCACAGGGATTACTGCACATACACTGAGCTCATTATTAGAAACATCCACCACAGGAACAGGAAACATGACAGGAAATAAGGAAAACAGAGGACGATGTTCACATTTTGTGACACAGGTTATCTGAATCTGAATCTTGGAGATCTAAATGAGGCTTAACGGCCTTAAATGCCTAAAAGATGGCGTGTTGTGGATGCTAAACAGCCTGAAATCTCCACATGAACAAGGGGAAACCTGGAGCAACAAACATCTGTCATTACTTGCATCATGTGACTTCTAATGTCACATTATGCAAGTGTCATGCGACCCGAGCACGCTCAGTAAAGTTTACTGCTCTGTCTTCAGGAGTCGACCTACGGGACTCACATCCACGAGAAGCGGGAGGAGAGGGAGGCTCGCTTCTGCAACACCGTCCACGACATCGTGAACAGGGAGGGCCGCTGTCTGATCCCCGTCTTCGCCCTGGGTCGAGCTCAAGAGCTGCTCCTCATCCTCGGTGAGATCAGCTCACAGTTTGTTCTCCCTCTCGGCCCAATTCGGACCTTTCTGAACTTTGTTCTGCTCGTGTCTTTGAACCAGACGAGTACTGGCAGAACCACCCGGAGCTCCACGACATCCCCATCTACTACGCCTCGTCTCTGGCCAGGAAGTGCATGGCCGTGTACCAGACCTACATCAACGCCATGAACGACAAGATCCGCAAGGCCATCAACATCAACAACCCCTTCGTCTTCAAGCACATCAGCAACCTCAAGGTCAGTGAGCGCGCTCTGTGGGTCGTCAGTCGGCTGATGTTGTTGTGTGTGCTGTATTTTTACGTCCGTGTGTGTGCGTTTCAGAGCATGGATCACTTCGATGACATCGGTCCCAGCGTGGTAATGGCGTCTCCTGGTATGATGCAGAGCGGCCTGTCCAGAGAGCTGTTTGAGAGCTGGTGCACCGACCGCAGGAACGGCGTCATCATCGCCGGCTACTGCGTGGAGGGGACGCTCGCCAAGGTGAGGCCACCTCGGACTGAGAACACACCATATTTTAACTGTCATCTGAGAGTCGGAAAACTGCCCCGAAGGGACAAATCTGAGTCAGAGTCATTCTGGACAAAGTGGAGAGTTTTAGAGTCTCCATCAGCTTCTGGAAGTCACCGTTCCTCTTTTCCAACATTTTCCAAGAGAGTTTCTGAGATCTTTGGAAGCTGAAAATGTTTCCTGGAAGTCTGATTTCCTTTTGTGTTTCCAGCAGGAGAGAGGAGGCAGCTGAGGGAACCACAGATCTCAGGTTCACCTGCATCTGCAGAGCTGCTCTAATCTATAAACTGTCTCACAGGTGCTGCATCATGCTGCGTCAGGGTTTAGGCATTAATAGTGATGCAACGGTGCCACCATCAGGTCAGAGTGAAAAGTACAACATCATTTAAACCCTCTGACCCTCTTTAACTCTTTAAATTTTAAGTTAGGTTAAATAAAGTTTTAGGACACTGTGGAGCCGAGTCAGACAAACGTTTGTTCTGCTCTGACACCTGAGACGCTCTCGCTTCTGATTTCTTTCTGTCGAGCGATAATCGAGGCTTAATTTAAACGTCTGTCTGCGTTTTTCAGCACATCATGACGGAGCCCGATGAGATCACCACCATGTCGGGTCAGAAGCTTCCTCTGAAGATGTCGGTGGACTACATCTCCTTCTCTGCTCACACAGACTATCAGCAGACCAGCGAGTTCATCAGAGCCCTCAAACCTCCTCACGTGGTAATCAGATTACCCTACAGTTTAAAAAGTGTGTCCCATCATCCTTTAAATGTGTTTTTACACAGAATGAGGACGGTGAGAAATGTAGCTGCTGCAAAAACTTACCGATGTATTAAATCTTTACTCCGTCCCATCAGGCTCACACTGAGAGCCAGATTCAGCAGAGTAAAGACCATTTCATGACTGTAGGACATCTGTGCACTGTGGGAACTTCATGCTGAGCTTTAATCCTGAACTTGAAGTGTTTTATTTGCTGCTCTGCTGATTTAAACTGTGGACAAAGCTCAGTTTGATTTCATGAAAAATGGTGAATTTAGTTTAACACGCTGACCTCGGGTCTGCAGATTCTGGTCCACGGCGAGCAGAATGAGATGGCGCGTCTGAAGGCGGCTCTGATCCGCGAGTACGAGGACAACGAGGAGGTCCACATCGAGGTGCACAACCCGAGGAACACCGAGGCCGTCACGCTCAACTTCAGAGGAGAGAAATTGGCAAAGGTCCACCTGAAAACTGTCTGCAGGTTATAACGTGACTGATTTTACCTTCTGCCACCTTAACTCCCAGCATGCTCTGCTGCAGGTGATGGGGTCACTCGCCGACAAAAAGTGCATTCAGGGTCAGCGAGTCTCCGGGATCCTTGTCAAAAGAAACTTCAACTATCACATCCTGGCGCCCTCCGACCTCTCCAGTCAGTAACTCTGAGTGTTTATCTGCACTTAAACCAATTATTCCAGTCTGACTCTGGTCCCTGAACACATCACTGTGTTGTGTTCAGGTTCCCTGGTTGTTTGCTGACTCTTTCTGCTCTCTGTGCAGACTACACTGATCTGTCTATGGGCACCGTGACGCAGACTCAGGCCATCCCGTACACGGGACCCATCTCACTGCTGGTCAGCCAGCTGAGAAACCTCGCAGGTAAGAAACCAGCAAACCTCACCTGGACTCACCTCACTCAGTTTATCCAGCGTAAACTTTTAAAACTTCTGATTCTACTCATCACCTGACGCTGCTCATACTCTCCTGATCTTCATCGTTTAAGCTTCACAACCAGCAGAGAGCTCGACTGATGGACTACTGAAGCTAAATGTTAATTGTTTGATACTCTGCACTTGTTGAACCTTAAATGTCAGTAACGGAGTCTCTGAAGGTCGTCTCACCTTCGTCAGGACGTTTTGTAGAGAATGATGCAGACAAACAGTCCTGATCTGCAGCCTCCAGAGCGTTAAACGAGCCGCCCGCAGTCCGCTCGGTCGCTCTTTGTGTTTAATGTGGAGTTTGTGTTTTTCAGGCGACGTGGAGCAGGTGGAGGGAACCGAGAAAATCACAGTGAGGATCTTTAAGAGCATCACGATGGTTCATGAAGCCAGCATGGTGCTGCTGGAGGTCAGATACACACACCGCCACACAAACTGTATACTGTAGCCCATGTGAACAGAGGCGCTGTGATTTCGTACAGCCTTTGTTGTTCATGAACGCAGCTTCAGTTTCAGCCTCTCCGTCTGAAACAAAACACTGAAAATATTCTGACCTATTTAGAGCTGCAAACAGGAACTGATTGATTGATTGGAGGAAAATGAACCTTACTTCACAGTTAAGTTGTTGTTTAGATTTTTTAACGTTCGCAGATTTGACATATTTCAGGTTTTTTTTTTCTTTGTCATAAATTAAAGTTTTGTTGTTTTTTTTTAATGTTACAGGCCTGGAAGTTAATTGATTAATTAAAAAAAAAATGAATTATGAGAAAATAACTGATTATTACACTAATTTGTTTCACGTCACCATCTTTGAAGTAAAAGTGCGTCTTTGTTCGGTGTGTTTCCTCCTCAGTGGATCGCCAACCCACTCAACGACATGTACGCCGACGCCGTCGCCACTGTCATCCTCGAGGTCCAGTCCAACCCCAGCGCCCAGAAGTGTCAGTAAATGCAGCATGGCAGCCTGCGGTGAGATGTTCAGGGACTGTGAGGAATCTGTAATGTCTGTGTGTTTGTGTGTTTCAGTTGTGGAGGGGAGGAAGGAAACCTTCGACATGGACATGTTTGTGGAGCGGCTCGCACTCATGCTGCAGTGAGTCATCACCACACACACACACACACACACGAAGAGCATTTGATTTTTATCTCTGTGTGTGCCAGCTTGTTGAAGTGAGCTAAGGCAGTACCCATATCGTAAAACAAACACACCCTTAGAGTGAGGGACTCACAAAGACTTTTAATTTATGATCTGAAGGTTTTAATTTGTTTCTGCTGCAGTAAAATCTGTGGAGGAAAGTGCAGTGATTTTCAAAATAAAAGTCACCAGGTGGGGGAACAACTTTTGTTGTGTTGCAGCGACATGTTCGGGGACGACTGCGTGAATTTCAGAGACGGTAAAAACCTCAGCGTGACGGTGGACGGCGTCACGGCGTCTGTCGACCCCGAGACCAGAGTGAGTATGAGAAGTGGGCGGAGTCTGACATCCTGACAGAACACAAAACTCCGAGCTTCACCACAGGGGGATGTACAGTTTAACCTGAAGGTGGCGCCAGAGTGAAGGTCATGTGACATAAATCTGACGTTAACAAGGATCAGTTTGTTTTAAATTCTCAGACTTGATGTTACACAACAACAGGACGGGGTCACGACCCGATCCATACACAGAAACAAGGCTTGTTTAACGCACACGCAAATGTGTGTGTACTTCCTGGAATGGTGTTGTTGCTGGGGTTGGAGTAAAATGACTGAAGTTTAAACTTTGTAGTGTAAATGAGATGTAGCCACTGAGACATCACCCATTGGCTGAAGTCTTTTTTGGCTATAGTCACATTAGGGTTGTTAGTTGCTTGAGACAGCGGTACCGCCAAAATTACTGAAATGGTTGCTTTGAATACAGGGACCTGGTCTGCAACCACTCGCAGTCATTCACCGTCTTCAAAGTGACTTTGATGCATCAGGTTGGCGATAAAATGGAGTCAGTCTGCTATCAGTCTGCAACTGAATGGAGTCAAGTTGGCAATTACATTCAGTCTGTTTGTGATAACAGAGATTAACTGATGAATCAGTGAAAATCCCAAATCTGTTGTCATCTACAAACACAGGAATTCACATTCAATTCTTACATTCAGAGCCCAGACAGAACCTCAGAGATCTCAAACAGAAATTCCTCCACAAAAACTGTCATAGTTGCTGCAGGACGGCAACATAACTGCAAACACAGGTGCTCAGCAACCTTGCTTTCATATAAGACTATAACCAGAACACAAATAGTTAGCAACCAGTTGCATTGAATCCCCTGTTGCAAAGACGTGTTGCAGACGAGTTGCACTCATCGGTTCAGACTGAGTCAGATGGATTGCAACGTGTTGGCAATCTGTCTGCATTTCTAAATTAGATTCACCAGTGAGTCTGATCCGACTGCGACTGTTTGGAGTTTGCAGTTGTCATGCAATCGAAAGAGGTTACAACTATTCGCAGTCGGGTGCTGAACACGAAAAAATTCAGTGCAGTAACTGATTTTTTTCTGGTCACACGTGGGTTGGTGGTCTGTTTTAGACCTGGCTCTCTTCCACAGTGTGTTTTTTGTCCTGTCTTCCTCCACTCACCCCCAACCGGTCGAGGCAGATGGCTGCCCCTCCCTGAGCCTGGTTCTGCTGGTTTCTTCTTGTTAAAAGGGAGTTTTTCCTTCCCACTGTTGCCAAATGCTTGCTCATAGGATCTGATTGTTGGGGTTTCTCTGTATTATTGTAGGGTCTTTACCTTACAATATAAAGCGCCTTGAGGCGACTGTTGTTGTGATTTGGCGCTATATAAATAACATTGAATTGACTGAAACTGCACAGTTCATCAGCCAATGAGTTTATGCTGGATAATCGTCCTTTGTGACTTGACTGGGACCAAACTGAACTTCATGTTTTATTCAGTAGAGACTGAGACCATAAACTCATCATGAAGTTCACTGAGCTCAGATCAGCTGAGCAGGAGGCTCATTTTCTCATAGACTTCCAAACAGTCACAGTCTGTGCTGCTGAGCTTGTCTAAGGGCCCTTCTGTAGTCATTATGTAAAATAAATATTGTTTATTAAGATTACTCACACATAATGAGTATCACACTGTTTCTGTAGTCAGTGATGTAATGCCCTTTATCTGACCTCTGTGTGTTCCTCTGCAGGCAGTGTTGTGTGCTGAGGACGAGACTCTGAGGGAGATGATTGAAGTCGCTGTCCACAGGCTCTACGACGCCCTCAGCCCCGCCTTCTGACGGGCCGCAGTGATGTCATGGGGGATGTTTTTGTAATTCCAGGAGATGCCTTTGTACTGATTTCCTATAAAAATATTGATGTTTCTTTTTTTATGTGTAAAATAAACTTTTGTTGAGTTTCTCAGTCTGATGTTTCCAACTTTAGACCATCAAAGCCTCTAAAAGCTTTAAAAGGTCCATCAGGTTTATTTCAGGCAGCAACACATTTATTCACTCATGCATGCTTATTCTGAAGATATAAAACACCATCTCCACAACAGTGATCTTTATAAATCTGCAGATCTATTGGTTGTAGCTTTACAGCTACAATTTCTTTTATCAGCTTTACTGATGTTGGACGAGAAGGTCTGGCTCACAGTCTCTGTTCTAATTCATCCCAAAGGTGTTCTATCGGGTTGAGGTCAGGACTCTGTGAAGCATAGGAAGCGTAGTCCTAAACAGAAGCCCCTGGTACACCACCAACCCATTCACGTCTCTAATCGTTTTTCCCCACTCGGCGACACACCGAGGAACAAACTTTGGTTATTGGTGATTCTGTTTTGAGAAACGTGAAGTTAGAGACACCAGCAACCATAGTTAATTGTCTTCCAGGGGCCAGAGCAGGCGACATTAAAGGAACCCTGAAACTGCTGGCTAAGGATAAACGTAGATTTGGTAAAATTATAATTCACGTCGGCAGTAATGACACCCGGTTACGCCAATCGGAGGTCACTAAAATTAATATTGAATCGGTGTGTAACTTTGCCAAAACAATGTCGGACTCTGTAGTTTTCTCTGGTCCCCTCCCCAATCAGACCAGGAGTGACATGTTTAGCCGCATGTTCTCCTTAAATTGCTGGCTGTCTGAGTGGTGTCCAAAAAAC
>VUQS01043753.1:0-10637 GCA_015108495.1 Heterochromis multidens
ACTTTTAAGATTAGGCTTAAAACTTTCCTTTTTGATAAAGCATCTAGTTAGGGCTGGATCAGGTGACCCTGAATCCTCCCTTAGTTATGCTGCAATAGGCCAAGGCTGCTTGGGGCTTACCATGATGCACTCAACATTTCTCTTTCTGTCACCTCTTTTCACTAATTGTATGTTTATACACCATTCTGCATTTAATCATGAGTTATTATTAATCTCTGGCTCTCTTCCACAGTGTGTCTTTTGTCCTGTCTTCCTCCTCTCACCCCCAACTGGTCGCAGCAGATGGCTGCCCCTCCCTGAGCCTGGTTCTGCCAGAGGTTTCTTCCTGTTAAAAGGGAGTTTTTCCTTCCCACCGTCGCCAAGTGCTTGCTTATAGGGGATCGTCTGATTGTTGGGGTTTTTCTGTATTATTGTAGGGTTTTTACCTTACAATATAAAGCACCTTGAAGCGCCTGTTGTTGTGATTTGGCGTTATATAAATAAAACTGAATCTGAACTGTATCTGTATAAATGATGTCCTTGTTCACACATGTTCAGTGCTTTCCCAGCGGTGATGTTGCTGTGAACCTGAATGGCTCTGTTAGAGACACATGTTCTGTGAAGAAAGCAAAGAAATAAGCAGCTGGTTTTGTCTCTATTTTATGGGTCTCCAGACACAATGAGAAAGTGGATTTGTATGATGTCTCCCCATTAACATGCTGTGCACCCTCAATTCCAGACACCATAGCTGTGTCAAAGATGGTCTCACATTGCTACATTAAGCCAGATTTCTCTCTCATATGCCCATACCTCCAGGTCAGTTACATGATCCCTCAACTGTCCCCTTGGCTTTAATAAACGCTTGCAGTGTGACTGGTGCTGTAAGGGGGGTGTGGAGATTTTCATCTGACTGCTGATCTAATGAAACCCAGGGGCTGCCATAATAGCACAGTGAGGAGGAAGGCTCTGGCTTTATGAGGGGGAAATGAAAGCCTGAGGTATGGCCACATGTTTAATGACATTTCAGCTACTCTTCAGGTCTACTGATGAAATGGCAGCAATTATGGAAAACAAGGCAGGGTCCCGCAAATTAGTCCATAATTCATAAAGGTTCAGGCAATGAGCTGCAGTTAATAAGGCAATGGTGAATAAAATTTGCAAAAGCGTACAGGGCTGAGAAGCAATATAGATTCAAGATGAAAGATCATGAATAGCCCACATGGGCACACTAATTTCTTTACTGTGTATGAGTTAGTGATCAACTAAAAACTGCACACAGTCACAGGCTGGTTGTCTATGTTGAAGAAGGGCTGTTCACAGCTGCATAACATCTCAATCAGATGCATTAGTCTGGCTTTAATTCTGAGTGTTATGTCCTGTGATCATCTGCACCCTACATCACCTCTGATAAGATACACTTTTGGGGAACAATGCAAATCATAAATCTTGCCACAAGGCTTACATTGTAATAGGTAGAGGGAATATAACAACAATGGTTCGTGATGTATTATCTGCCAAGAAAGTCAAACAATGTATACGGCTTCATCTCATTTGGCTCGACACAAGTAATGTCATTTTAACCTACTGCTAGAAATTCTCATATAAAAAAAAGATTCTAATGCTCTAAGCAGAGTCACGCCATACTCACCATTCAGCTGCTCACTCATGTTAACAGAAGTCATACATACTGTTTGACCACGAAACTTTACATTTTGTGTTGATTTTTCACAGAAAAGGTCTAAGAAGGTATGCTTAGTATTGCTAGAAAATAAACATTTTGTAGGAAGTGTTAAGTTTTATTAAGGGAAGAAAAATGACAGAATGGAGGTTAAAAAATTAAATAACTGAATGAAAGGAGTATGATGTTAAAAATGTTAAAAAAAACAAAATTGATACCGAATTATTGGCTGATATTCCATTTACATCAATAAACCGCAACATTAAAACCAGCTGTCTAAGGTTTGTCCCCCTTATGCCAAAAACAGCTCTCAAGCATCTGGGCATAGAAACAGAGCTCTGGTAATGTCCTGTGATGTCAGGCAGCAGTATGTTGCTTATGGGGATCAGGCTTGTTCCTTGTTTGCTTGGACTGGATTGGGTCTGGGGAGTTTGAAGGCCCAGTCAACCTTTTGGGCTCTTCTTTGTGTTCTTCAAGATGGCCCAGCATTTGCAGGTTTTGTTTGATGAAAAACATGTGTGTCAATACCAATATATCTGTGACAAGCCATTTTTGGACAATAACACTGGTACATCAATGAACAAAGCATTCTTTACTTTCTGCGACTACAAAGAGTTTGCTGTCACTACTGTAAGGGAATCCTTGTGTTTTTAGTAAATTAAAAAAAACAAAAACAAAAACAAAACATAAATTCTAAGGCACAACAAAGCTAGACTGTGGTAGTGATCCACCTCATGTTTTACTTCTTCCTCACTGCTTCTTACATATACCGTAGCTCTGTTTGTGGAATGGCACACACTGGAGTATTCTGAAATACATAGGGCTATACTCTCTGATCAGACTTAGCCAACTGCTGCAAAACTGATCGGATGCCACCTCACAGTGAAAATGGATGACCCCCCCAACATATTGCAAAAGCAACCCTAGAGTGTCTCAAGGCAAAGAAATTAGATATTCTTCAATGGCCAAGTCAGTCAGCTGATCTCAACCCAATAGAACATGTATTTCAATTACTAAATACAAAACTGAAGGCAGACAGACCCATCAACAAGCAGAAACTGAAGGCAGCTGCAGTAAAAGCCTGGCAGAGCATCTCAAGGGAGGAAACACTGCATCTGGTGATGTCCACAGGTTCTAGACTTCAGGCAGTCACTGACAGCAAAGGATTTCATCCAAGTATTAAAAACAATTCTTATATTTAAAATTACATTAGTCTGTCCAGTTCATTTTGAGCCTCTGTGAATGGAGGGCTATGCATAAAATGGCTGTAATTCCTACACAGTTAATGCAATACTTTTGCTTAACCCTTTGAATTAAAGCTGAAAGTCTGCACTTCCATTACATATTGATTGATTGATTTAAAATCTACCGTGGTAATGTACAGAGACAAAATACAAAAATTGTACCACTATCCAAATAATTATGAATTGTATTTGATCATGAAGTATTCAAGTTTATATCTGCTATATAAGCAGTCTTTTGTTGAACTGTGATTTACATGCTTTTGAAACATCTAAAACGTAAAATAATTTCACACCCTAGTCATTGCATCAAAAACACAAACTCTGACATTAAAGCTGATGTTAGCTAACAGTTATAGCTAACCTAGGAAAAATAGCAAGCATATATAATAAATAGAGAAACTGAGAAATCTCTCCAAGTTTTTGAAGCACATTTAAATTTACAGAAAGCAAAGCAGTAAACAATATATGCTGGGTCATGGTGGTGCATCTGTAAGAAATGGTGCCCTATATAATTAACTACAACCGCATCATAAGTATTACTGATAGGTAATAAATTATACCTGGTTAAATTCTATATTAAAGTCTACATTAGGGCGGCACAGTGGTGCGGCAGTTAGCACCACCGCCTCACAGGAAGAAGGTCCTGGGTTCAAATCCACTGGCCAGCTAGGTCCTTTTCTGTGTGGAGTTTGAATGTTCTCCCTGTGTAGGTACTCTGGCTTTCCTCCACAGTCCAAAAACATGCATGGGGTTACATTAATTGGTGACTTTAAATAGGCAGTAAGGTGTGAGTGTGAATGGTTGTCTATCTCTCTGTGTTAGCATTGTGAGAGACTGATTACCTGTACCTTGTCTCTCACCCTATGGCAGCTGGGATGGGCTCCAGCCCCCCACAACCCTGAATTGGGTAAGTGGAAGAAATTGGATAGTTTAATGGACGGATAAATTCTATATTATCCGATGTATGACAGCCATCCTAAGTGCTTGCTATACTGAAAATCTATTAAATTACTTTAAAATCCAGTATTTCACAAGTATGTCACCAAAGACAACACTATGCCCAAAAAAAAAGCATAACAGAGCCACCAGATCCCTTCACTGTAGATGTCAAGCATTCAGATATATATCATTTCTTTGATGTATGCCACAAAAACACTGCAACCAGTTGGCAATATGGTGAAGGACTTTTTGTGTTTATCTGTAGAACAGTTAATCCTACCTCCTCCAGCTTTTCCAGGGGAACACCAAGGCATTCCCAGGCCAGCCGAGAGATGTAATCTCTCCAGCGTGTCCTGGGTCTGCCCTGGGGCCTCCTCATGGTGGGACATGCCCAGAAGCAGGCCTGGACTAGTAATCTGGCATACTGGGCATTTGCCTGGTGGGCCAACACACTTGTGAGCCAATGAGTCAATATAACTTTTTATTTATTTTTTTGTCAGTATAATCATACAGGCTAGGGGCAGGCTTGAAGGGCCACTGTGCACCGGCCCTACAAGCACTGGCAGCAGCCCATTCATTCATTTTCATTACTGACACTGGATTGGACAATCAAATCTGGATTCCCCAACTGGCCCCTCCCCTACCTTCCCTGTGCGCTTATGCACCTTGTACAACAGAGTTTAGTGTGAAAGGAGTGGTTGATAAAGATAGACAAACAAAAACAAAAAAGGTGGAGCTAAAAAGCTAAGAGAGAAAAAGAAAAAGAAACTAGAAAAAGATGCAGCAGAATGTGTCAAATTAACAGATATGTTAGCTGTCAGGCTGCTGCTGCAGCAGCTGCACCATCAACAGTAGTACCAGCAACAACTATTAAATAATGCATCCTAGTAATGCATCTTTTAAAACAGAAAATATTGTGATTATGTGACTATTCCAGTTCGCTTTTTTGCTTGTACTACTCACCTTTAACATTGCTTTGAGGAATTGCACAAATATGTGTACATATTTAAATGGACCATCTGCGCTCTTTTGACCGATCACGGCGGGCTGCCCGGACCAAAATTGCCAGTGCCGATTTTTTTGTCCCAGTCCAGACCTGCCCAGGAGGACTGCTTGTCAGATGCCCGAACCACAGTAGAACTACTCCTCCTTTCGATGTGGAGGATTAGCAGCTCTACTCTGAGCCCCTCTCGAATGACTGAACTTCATACCCTCTATCTAAGGGAGAGGCCAGCCACCCTTTGGAGAAAGCCCATTTCCAACACTTGTATCCAGGATCTCGTTCTTTCAGTCACTACCCAAAGCTCGTGACCATAGGGGAGGGTAGGGACGTAGATCGACAGCTTCGCTTTTACGCTCAGCTCTCTCATTACCACAACAGACCGGTACAGGATCCGCATCACTGCAGCTGCAGCCCCAATCAGTCTGTCAATCTCCCGCTCCCCTCACTCGTGAACAAGACCCCAAGATACTTAAGCTCCTGCACTTGGGGCAACAACTCATCCCTGACCCAGAGTGGGCACTCCACCCTTTTCCGGCTGAGGACCACGGCCTCAGACTTGGAGGTGCCGATTCTCATTCCCACTACTTCACACTCGGCTGCGAACCACTGTAGTGCAAGCTGGAGGTCACCACCTGATGGAGCCAACAGAACCACATCATCCGCAAAAAGCAGAGATGAGATTCTGAGGCCACCAAAATGGAAGCCATCCACCACCTGGCTCCACCTAGAAATTCTGTCAACAAAAATTCCGAACAAAATTAGTGACAAAGGGCAGCCCTGGTGGAGTCCAACACCCACTGGAAATGGGTCTGACTTATTGCCGGCAATGCAGACCACGCTTTCACAACAGTTGTACAGGGACTGAATGGCTCGTAGCAACAGGCCAGACAGCCCCTACTCCCGAATCACCCCCTACTATGAGGGATGTGGCCGAATGCCTTCTCCAAGTCCACAAAACACATGTAGACTGGTTGGGCAAACTCCCATGCACCCTCAAATATCCTCGAGAGGATAAAAAGCTGGTCCAGTGTTCAGCGATAAGGACGAAAACTGCATAGTTCCCCCTGCATCTGAGGTTCGACTAACAGACGAACTCTCCTTTCCAGTACCCTGGCATAGACCTTCCCAGGGAGGCTGAGGAGTGTGATCCCCCTATAGTTGGAGCACACCCTCTGGTCCCCCTTCTTAAAGTTGGGAACCACCATCCCAGTCTGCCAGTCCAGAGACACCGTCCCAGATCTCCACATGACATTGTAGAGGCGTGTCAACCAGGACAGCCCTACAACATCCAGAGCCTTAAGGCACTCAGGGCAGCCACCAAGGAGTTGTTTAATTATCTCAGTGACCTCGCCCTTGGTAATGGGTGAGTCGTCCCCAGACTCTGCTTCCTCTTCAGAAGTCATGTCAGTGGGATTAAGGGGTCCTTGAAGTATTCCTTCCACTGCCCGACTATATGCTCAGTTGAAGTCCTCCGGCAAAAATACCAATGTACTAGCAGCAAGCTGAGTGGATACAAGAATACCCACCCCTGCCCTGCTGCCTCTCACCAAGGACAACTCCAGACTGGAACAGAGTCCAGCCCCCTTCCAGGAGACTGGTTCCAGAGACCAAGAACATCTACAGAACAGACTGTACACAGCCAATCTCCGATCTCATAGGGCTGCCAGGAGGCCTGCCATGACTGCCCTTCACTGTCAGGCCCGTTTGCGCTGGTGTTGATAACATGTGCCCTGGAACCTGAACATGTGGAGGAACCTTACGTTCAGCGATGAGTCCAGATTCTGCCTACGGCAGCTGGATCATACGGTCAAAGTGTAGAGAAGATGCAGAAAACGCTATGCTGATTGCTGCACTGATAGGCTAACAGCTTTAGGTAGAGGCAATGTGATGGTGTGAGGTTTTTCCCTCACTGGAAAAACAAGGCTTGTCATCATTGGAGGCAATCTCCATGCAGCGAGTTATCGAGATGAGATTCTGCAACCAGTAGCAAGCCCAGACCTCCACAGTCTGGGACCGAACTTTATCCTCCAAGATAAAAATGCTCACCCCTACAGAGTGGGGATTATCAGAGACTACCGCCAGAATTTGGGAGTGGAGAAGACAGAATGGCCTGCCTGCAGTCCTGACCTCAACCCCATTAAACACAGGATCAGCTTTGACGTGCTGTTCATGCCAGAGTGACCAACACAAGATTTGGTCAATTTTTCATAGGCGCAACCCACATACTCAACTCTGCTGCTCAACCCACAAATGCATTTTCCTTATAAATGTGGCACCATTTAATGAGGAAATACAGAGGCTTTCTTACGGCATAAGTTTTATTGCCAAGAAGCACTGTTACAACAAAGAAATAATTGACCAAACAAAATTCAACAAATTTCCTTACTTTTTGTGCTAAGTTTATAAAGAAATCAGGGGTGGCTCAAGACTTCTGCACAGTATTGTAGCTTGCAAAATGTTTGGCTAACAGTTTAAACTGTTAGATGAACATGTTAGCCAAACATAATGGATAATGTTGCCGGTGAATAAAAATGCACAACTAATTTCAGTTCAAGTATAACTGGTAGTTAAACTGTTAGCTAAGCATACAAATAAAATTGCTAGCTAAACAAAACAGAGATGAATACCTGTACAATGGAGTGGCTAAAAGTAGTGGACAGCTGAAACAGTATACTTATAGTTAGAGACGGATAAAACACTACGCCGAAAGATGCCCAGATATTATATGAAAAAGTTTTGAGGAATAATGGGTGTTTATGTCCATCTGTACAGATTCATGAAATGAAAAAGGTAGACTAGTGCCTATGGTTTTTTGCACCACTAAATCTTCAAATGTGCATTCATCACTTTGTATGCAACTATCAACAGACGTTTCTTACCAACACAGTCTGACCACATCTTGCATTGACAGTCCCAGTAAGGAAGAGTAGCTCTTCTGTTTTTTCCATTAATACCTTACCAATGAACGAACATCATGACAATCAAACATGCGACACCGATGTAGAGTTTCCAGCCCCATTTACTGATTCACTCTTTTTCCCCACAGATGCAGTTTTTTGTTAGTGACAGTGACAAAAGAAAAAAAAAACCTGCATCTGTGGGAGAGCAGATGTAATGGTGTACTGAGGACTTTTCACTCTTTGCAGTGCTGGGCACCTTAGAAGCAGCACCTTTCAAGAAGCCCAGAGCCATCTTTGAAGAAAAGGTGCCTAATGAAATTAAAGGGAGAGAAACAAAATATATTTCTGGGGGATAACACAAAGACCAGCATGATTGTTTCAGGATGTCGCAATAGAAAATCACAGCACTTAACCATGCCACTCCACCAACATAAGAAGACACTGTAGATGTCAGAGAGACGGACAACGGCTGCACACATCCTGGCACGTAGGGCACCTCAGCAGAGTGCAACGAACCATTTACAGCCAGGGAAGAACAGTGGTGTCACTCACTGTGAGCTGTGCCAGAAGTCCCTGTCTAATTTAAAGACAGCTCTGTTTCATTTTCAACGTAGACATCGTGTCACACCAAAATCAAATGAGCTGCAGGTCACTAAGTGGTTACTTGGCTACAGAGGGAGCACTGTAATAAAGAGCCACCTTTCATTTTAGGCTGTTTTATTTTACAGCCTTAGCCTAGCCTTCCAGTACAACAGAGCATCTGGTGTAAAGTCTGAGTATTGCTATGTAGTCCAAACCTAATGCTTTGCTTCATATTAATTAATAACTTTCAATCTGGCCATCTTGGTATAGAAAATGTTACTTAAAAGATTTCTTTCCAGAAAAAAAAAAAAAGACTATCATGTTACATTTTAAGCTGACAATGGACTGATCTTTTATTCTTGTAAGAAACTTACTATCCGATGGACAATAGATTTACAGATAGTTGTTGAATATTCAGCTTTAAGACTGCACTGTTCACCCCTAACTTAAGTTTCCTTCTCCATTGACAGCGTCCACTTTAATTAAATGCTAATACACTGTCAGTTGTTGCTGCAGAAATATGATGTGGTCCTGGAAAAAACCGTGCCGAAGTCACACTAGAGACCGGTTGTTATCTGGCAGAAATATCGTAGTCTGGCCATTTAAAGCTGACAGTCCGCTGGTAACAAAGAGAGCACTAGTTAGACAGCACTGTTTAATGCAGGCTGTCTCTCACTGGGGCTTTCTGGCAGTTGTGGCTCTGTTTCAGTGGTGTAGCTCCCGCTGACAGACGCGGCTCGAGTCGACTCGACGCAGGTGTATGGAAAGAAGACGTCATCACAGACTCTAGTGATAAACCCTACCAGGAAAAAAACGACTTAACTTGCTTTATTTCACACAGCTATTCAACACAACATAACGTAACAACAAGCTAGTTTCTGGTCATCTATTTGTCTAACCTCAGCAAAAACTCAGCGAACTAAAGCTAACGTTAGCTAATGTTTAACACAAAAATCGACTTCATCATTTAATGAAAATAAATCTCAGTATAAGATTTACACCGAATAGCACAGTCACATACACAGTTTAAAATCGCTATTCAATATTACAACACGAGACAGCTACCGCTGCTCACAAGTAATGCCACTCAATACTGCCCCAAAAATAAATGGGATCTGGTATGACATCTACATAAGCGTGAACGACACATACCGTAGCTAAGTTTGCTTAGCAGGCAATAAATGAACATAAACTCATTTAAACTGTTGCTTTAGCACTCAACGCTTTCATTAGCACAACATAGGAAGTCGTGTCATTAACGTTAGCGATTACACTCACACCGGCGCTATTACCGTCAAATGATTCTACACCGCTACGTTTTAATGCTCCTTCGCTTGGAAAGCAACCACAACCTGCCAGCTTAGCCATGTTTAAAGAGCTCAACAGACAGAACTAACCTTGTTATGACAGTGTTAACAGCTACGTGGTGAAATAATGAACAGATCAAGCTTTGTCTCACCTGCAGTACTGAACATGTTCTGCTTCCATTCCGTTGCTTCGCTTGCTGTTAAAAAGCCTCGGAGTACGGCGATCTCTACGTCCAGCAGCGGCATGACTGAACGCCTTTGGTTCTTGCCAGAGTCAAGTTGGAGCTGCTGCCTTCAATCAGGACGGTCCCAGATAAAAGTCAGCGATAAACCGCTGTACTAACGAGCCGATTCGGAGCGTCTCAGTCAGTCATACAATGTTTATTTCTACCCATGTGGAGCAACTGGCATCAGTGAGCAGCCATGACAGATGCGCGTTGCATGGTGGGAAAACTAATCAAGGCGTGCACAGAGATGCTGGGCATTCTCAGTCTGCACATGGCCCTGAGACGTGGAGGCGGCTTTTGTGGGATACTAGTACATGTCCATGCTACAGTATTGTTCGGTCTTTTCGTGTTGTTGGCAAACTGACAAATTTAATCACACTGACAAAGGTCAAATAAATAAATATATACAAGATAAGCATGGGGCTTATTGTATGTTTATATACAGCAAAATGTATTTACATCTATGTATGATTAAGAGACCACGTCAACCACCCATTGTCTAAAAATAAGTGTGCTACTACACTCCTCAGCCAGACATGGTTCACCCCCCTTAACTGTATAATGAAAGATTGGTATTTAAGATTTTGTTCATCCATCCATCCTCTTCCATCCATCCATCCATCCTCTTCCATCCATCCATCCATCCTCTTCCGTTTATCCAATTCAGGGTTGCGGGAGGGGCTGGAGCCTATCCCAGCTGCCATAGGGCGAGAGGCGGGGTACACCCTGGACAGGTCACCAGTCTGTCTGAGGGCTAAGATTTTGTTCAGTCAAATAT
>VUQS01043759.1:0-14002 GCA_015108495.1 Heterochromis multidens
CCCGGCACAAACAGAGTAATATAGTTTACGCTGTTAAGTGCCAGGAGGATTGCCGTGACTTATACATTGGGGAAACCAAACAACCTTTGGCTAAGCGGATGGCACAACACAGAAGAGCTACCTCGTCAGGCCAGGACTCCACAGTCTATTCACACCTACAGGCCAGTGGCCACTCTTTCAGTGATGAGGATGTACACATCCTGGACAGGGAGGAACGCTGGTTTGAACGGGGAGTCAAGGAGGCCATTTACGTGAAAAGGGAAAGACCATCTCTGAACCGAGGAGGGGGCCTAAGGGTACATCTGTCACCATCTTACAATGCTGTGATTGCAGCCATTCCCCAATCTCTGTGAATGGTACTCATGGCCATTGATCAATGGTTATGACAATTTGCATATTAATGATCATGAAACTGACCTCATGGCCCATTGTTAGTCAGTGGTGCTGGTTTCAGTCATTATGCAAATGTACTGTTTATAAGGTTGGGGAAACCTGCAGTCAGCTGAGTCACTTGGATAGTGACGAAACGTTTCTCCCACTGAAAACGCTGCGTCCAGATGAACAGATTCAGCTTTTTGGGATATGTATATAATAATAAGATTAAATTGCATGACAGTAACCTGGCATTTCTGTGCAGCAATTTGTTGTTGCTTATTGCCATGTAAAATACTGTTTAAAAGAAGCTCTATTTTAAAATTAGTTTAATTTATTTATTTTTATTTTAATAATGAAATATTTATGAGGTGTTTTTTCTTTATGGCAGCAATAAGGCTTTAACTAGGCATGTTACTGGCAGCTAATTTACTAGTTGATTAAACAGGAAAAAAAAATCAAGACTAGTCAATTTGTATAAAAGTTTGAAAATGCTCAGAAAAATGGTCAAAATTTAGCACAGTGTAATGGACAAAGCTGGATTTGGTGCATTTGGTGTCATGCAAAACATTTCACAACCACAATATCAGATTAGTTTGCAGAGTGTGGCTATCATTAGCAACCTTCTTTTCTTCCAGGTTAACATCCACACACCTGTGCACAATGTCCTCCGATCAAGTGGTTGGTCAGTTTACTTTGATGCAGCCTACATACAGCTGCTCATTTTCTGGATCAAAGTACTGCAGAACTGCACTGGTTTGTGGGGATGTCTTATCTGTCTTATTTTCTGCATTGCTCGTTTAGAAGTTCTTGTCACAGAGGGAGGTGCTGCCAATAGCCAGTGCAGCAGCCCTGGCTATTGGCAGGTGGCTGCGTTAACTGTCTTTGTAATTTAATAAAATATAAATAACTAATTTAACTAACCAGTAAAGGCAACATCCCTTTTTTATTTCAAAGAACTGACCTGACAGCTGTGATGCAGGGAGGTATCCCATGAAAGCATCAGACAGTCCAACTTTCAGCGGATGCTCAGTAGAATTTATTTCCTCCACTGGTAAAGGGATCTCAAAAAAGAACAGCAGAGTTTGTTGTAACACTGATAAACCTGACATACAATCTGAGCTTTCCACAAAATAGAGAAATGCTGCAATTATATTTTCTGTACACCTGATAAAGAAACCAGAACTTACATCTTTGTAGTTGAAAACAATTGTTCCATTTTTGTGGAGTGCAGCCTGGAAAGTAAAAGGCCCTGCTGCCTCTCGGTCCTTTAACCGCACTTTGTCCCACTGCACCACAAACAGATTACCTGAGCAGAGCAGGATACAGAGGCCAGTCAGAGATAACCAAGAGCTCCCAAACTCTAGAGACTTCATAGAGGAACCTTTACCTACCATTATCTGAATACCTCACTGTTGAATTTTTAGAAAAGCTGGGGTCAAAGTTGGCCATGAGGGGAGCGACATACTGGGTAGCGGTTAGCATTCGGTGAGTTATTTCACCCATGTAGATGAACCCTGAAGAGAAGCGAAACACAGTTACAGATTTTAAAAACACCTTAAGATATTAAAATTGTTTAAAAATTAAGACATTTACAATCATTTAAATTCCCCACTGTAGAACAGAGTTTCCTTCAGCACATCTTTAAATGGGAAGAGCTGAGTCGATAAATGCTCCTGCAATATGAGACTTACCTCCAGTTGCTATAATAATTTGTCTCAAGTAGTGTCCATAGAAAGGAAAATCAAAGGAGAGTGCCACCCTCTGTGAATAAGAAGAAATGTCAGACGTGGGTCACTGTACTGTAAGTCAGACATTAGTGCTTGTATGTGTGTACACTCATCTCACCGCTGCCTGCCGATGCGCGTTGGACAGTATGCCGTGAATTCTGACTTGGCTCTTGTGCAGGTTGTTCATATCTACCCACAAGTTTGCAGTCTGTCTGTCTGTTGGACCAAAACTCTGCCATCTGTAGTACCTCTGGGAGTCCTCCTGAGAAAAAGAGGGCACTCATTAGACAAGTTTCTTGAATACATTAGTCATGGTGAGGTAGTTTAGAGTAGGTCTGGTACTATGAAAGAGATTGATTTATATCAAAATTAATGAGTTACTTCAGGACTGAATGATTTCATGAAAATAACTAGCATTGCAGTATAAATTTTTTTCCAAGGCCTGTAAGAAATGAGAAGGATGAGAAAGCTCTGTGGCTTACTATATGTTTTTGTGTCATACTATATGTAAATTTTGAACCAGTAGTCAAATATATGGATATATGCACTTCAGGTGCATTTTCTTAAAATAATTTGCAAGATTTAATGACAATGAAAAAAATAGCACATGCTACTCTTTGACATATGTCTGAGAAGATATCTCATCAAAGAGAATCTTTGAATCTTTATAAAGAGTTTTCAACATTCATACATCCTATTTTAGCAATTTCTAATTTCTAATAGCTAATCAATAATTTTATCTTAGTTCCAAACAGATCTTTTTACATTTGTGTTGTTACAAGGACTCATTTTGTCATTTTGATAAAGGTACTTTTTTGTAATGACCTTCTGCAGACCTTGACTAAAAGTTTCACCAATAGGGGCAGCATGTTGCAAGTGGGTTTGTTGATGTTTTCCAATGTGTGCCGCTGTTTAAGTTATGATATATTTTTTTAAGCTACTTTGCTGCCTGTGCTCTTAATGGCTTAGTTAGTTTAATAAAGGTTACAATTACTCACTGCACCGTCTTGTGGTGCAAACTAGTATTACATGAAAGTACAGCCTGAGTTGTTCAGCTTGAGTTGATATCTCTTAAACACAGCGCATAGATCGTTTCAGACATGAAGTCACAGCATTTCTTTCTACCCATTCAACTAACAGCTTTTGCTAATTTTAGAAGGTTTTAACCTATTTTTAAACTTACACATTTACAATAAGTACCTTTAACATCAGCATTATTTGAATGCCATTATGTGAAGACTGAACCAGAGAGGACCAGAGTTGATTGATCGGTCAAAGTCAACACTCCTCAAAGTGTCATGAGGTAAAAAATTCAGCTAGACACAAATGTGTGCTATGCCTTTAGACTTTTCTTCCCTTTTTTCCTATTTTTGATGAGAAATATGTAAGTTAGTGGAGGTGTGAAGGGAAAAATCACTGTTTAGTTCAGCTCAAAAGTCCTATGAAAAGAGCTCTAGATAAAATGTGTTTGTGTTAAAGGGTCTTATTTTGAAAAACGATTGGGATAAACCTCAGTGAGAAATTCAGGAATGTTTCCCCTCAGTTCTGCCCATATGGTGCCACTTGGTGGAGCTGTTTACACATTGGCTTTGACAACAAGGGCTTGCGTCTTCGTACAGATCTCCAGTCTTGATGGCATTATTAATGTATACCACAGTTGAAGGTGACAGAGAGCAATGGTTCTGGGGTTTAGTGTGGGCTCAGAAAGTGGAGCAGTTAAATGCAGCGCTCTCACAACCTCTCCGGCTGCTCCATTTACAGCAAGTGACCCACTTTTTTCTTCCATCTCCACTGCCTGACACCAGCCTGTATTTTCTAGAGGGGATTCTAGGTGAGGAGAATAATCATTTACTTTTCCCTCACAGCTGACTGACTTATTGAAGAGACTCTGATTGGACAGGAGATGGGGGCTTTTGGAAATTGGGATCAGGCCTCCCCCTAAAAAAGCAGCAGCAGCAGCATTATAACAGGGTTACTTGTGATCCCGTCCAAGTGAGTCACACACACATGCACGTACTCGTGCACAGCCATGCTTAAACAAACACTGTAAGCTGGCAACATGAGTATGTGGTCTGTTTTCAATTTGAATTTCAGGGAGAGGAGAAAAAAAAAGTACAACACAATTTATTTGGGTTGAATTTTACTGAGGCTGATTCAAGTGAAAGATGAGTCTGGGAGGTAAGACACTAATAAAACCTCGTCACTTGCAGTAAAACACACACACACACACACACACACACGCACATATCTAAAAGGTAATGACTGGAAAATGGCACAGGACAGTGATGTGCTACAGGCTTTACCTTCGACTAAAACTTTATTTTTTCTAGCTTGGCAGTAGCTATTTGACCTGTCAGCACAGTATTATTACCAAAGCCATTTACAGTTTGCCTCACATTTACCTCTTCATATGGTCACTCACAGATAACAACAAGCTATATTGCGAAGTATTAACCTGACCACTGGGTTATCATGTTGGACATTTAGGGATCAATTTGCCAACCCGTGATACCGCACCCCAACTTATGGTCAGGTTAATTCTGCAGTGCTTGTGAAAGTAACTTTTTTGGGGGGTTATAATAACCTTATGAAAGCCTATTAGCTTCACTATATTTATTGACCCTAAAATTTCTTTGGCTTTGCTGTAATGACTGGTTTAGTTTTTCCTAAAATAATTAGAGGATATTTATCCCTCAAGCTAATGTAATTTTCAGTTGGCAGCTATTAATGTCCTCTTTTTCATGCAGAACCAATAAATATAAGAATTTTTATTTCTGTAAATCAGTTTACAACGACTTGCACAGCTGTGTTGACCTCATCCTCACTGGTCACAGTTTTTTGGGCAGTTTTTCTGATGCTGTTATTGGTTGTAGCTCCATGGCTGTACTGTTTTATATGACGACGATCCCTCCATTCTTCTAGACGAAAGTATTATTTAGTTTAGGCTAGCTTTAGCATAATTTTAGTGGAGCTGAAGAAGCTTTCACTATAGTAATGCCAGGCAAAGTAGTTCCCGATATATTACATTTTCCAAACACATCTTCAAAAACCTTTCTCCAGTAAAAGTGAAATTACAAACAGCAAAGCATAGGTCTGCATCTAACCACTGAGTTCATGTATTTCATTTTTAAAAGGTAACGTTTTCCTGTGTTTTTCTAGTAGAGTTAAATATCTACTATAAAATAGAAGAACATAATACTTTATTTCCATGTGTTCAACTTGAAACAACCAGAGATATTATAGTTATGTATTTTCTAATTATTTTTTATTTTAATTTCTTTTTGAGTTTTTGTTTCCAGTTCAGTTTAGTTACAGTTAGTTTCCAGAGTAGGTTTTCTCTGTTCACTTTCTTTTTTATTTGATCGCAGTATGAAAAGCACATTTTCCAGAAGTTCAGAATAGATATTACAATACAAACAGCACTTTTTGAAGGCATATGGTTCAGTCATACAAGTCTCAATATATAGATTTAACAGCAACAAAATTGACAAAACTGACCAAGACTAAAACTAAAGACATTTTCTCATGACAGTACAATTTGAAAAAGGCTGAATAAGTATGGCTTGTTTGGAGGGACTTCCTGGAGAAAGCCTCTTTTCTCTAAAAAGAACATGGCAGCATGCTTACCTTTGCAGAGTTGCTTATCTAAGGGTCCTTTGGACAGATAAAACCAAAGTGGAGATGTTTGGCTGTAATCGACAGCGCCACGTTTGGCAAAAACCAAACACAGCATATCAACACAAACACCTCATAGCAGCTGTCTAACACAGTAGAGTAGGGTTGGTGATTTGGAAACCTTTGCAGTCACTGACTGGACCATAAACTCCTCTGTATACCAAAGTATTCTAGAGTTCGACAGCTAAAGCTTGGCTGAAATTGGCACATGCAACAGGACAATGATCCCCAACACAGCAGCAAATCTACAAAAGAATAACTGAAAAAGAAAAGAATCAAGGTGTTGTATTGGCCCAGTCAAAGTCTAGACTGCAACCTGATTGAAATATTGTGGCGGAACCTTAAGAGAGCTGTGTATATACACATGCTTGCAAACCTCAATGAATTGAAGCAACTTTGTTATGATTGGGCCAAAATTCCTCCACAACGTGGTAGACTGATAAAGTATAGAAAACTACTAAAATTACTTTGAGTTATTGCTGCTAAAGGTGGCTCTATAAGCAACTGACTCATGGGGTGTACTTTTAGTTTTAGACTGCATAGAGTCCTGTGAAAAACTTTCTCATTTACACGTCTGTAAGATGGACTTAGCCGCTGTGATGACACCCATTTGTCTGTGCACTGCGTTTTGAAGCCTCGAGTTCGGCATTTTGGCCACTGCAGTCTTACAGAAGGTAGGCCTACCTAAAAACAAACCTGCTTTATCATTTATTTTACTCTAAATAGGACCATATTTTCCAAAATGAACATTATTCTGCATTGAAGAATAGTTGACCAATTAAGTTGACCAATTAAGACTATAAACTCATTAGGAAAGTGTTGGGTATTAAATCAAGTGAAATAAGGCTCACTTTCTTTCAGAGCACTTTCCCCCTGCTGGTCATTAGAAAGAGTGAAGGTTTAAGGCATAGCTATGCCCTGTGTAGCTTTAGCCTCAAGCATAGGCATGATATGATTATTTTAGAGGTTGCATTAAACTTGTAAGTTACTGTACACGTTGTTAGTAAAAGAGCAATGGGAGCACCATTTCTGTGACCCACTTTCAGGCCCTCTTTCTTTCTTATTAACTAGCTAGCTCATTCAAAGGGTTATTTTCTTACTGCCACTATTGTAATCTGAGGTCTTAGCCATGGGTCAGTCATTGCATCTCACCACTATACGAGTCATGTTGTCAGGCAGGGGACTGATATCAACTCCCCCCCCTCCTTCAGCCTGTGTGTTGCGGGCTTCTCTGTGTTTGTGTGGGGTCTGCTGGTCTCTCCTGGTTCTGTGAAAACTGGACGGATCTCCCTCTGCCTGCAAAGCAGTCCCACTCCGTGCATCTAGAACAACACAAGACATTATGGTAACTGAACGGAAGCAACACACACATACATGCAAATTCATTAAGGATGATGTATTCCATGAGTATTTATTCCACGAATAAATACTCTCGCCACATAATCTCTCACCTGTTGTTAACCATCAATTTGAGGCATATTAAGAGCTCAACAAATAATGCACCAAATTCTAAGTTACAGACGTGCTTACTAAATCATAATTAATTTGGGTGCTTTTGGGAGAAAAACATAATTTAGTTATCTCTCTGGTTTCAAAATGTGTGAAAATTGTCTTATAAAATGTAGTCTTTAAATAAATTATCATGACTTTGACTTTATACTCTGTGGTCACATCTGTTCTTTATTGGTTACCATAATCTGGATCATTAACAGGCATACATATCTAAAGAAAATTAAATCCATGTTTAGAGGTCATGGAGCAATAACTCACATAGAGACAGAAATAAGCTCAACACAAACAACACCAGGAGATCCTTGCGTCGATTTTCTGTACATCTGCCATGCAGAAATAGAGTCACGATTCCTTTTTTTTTAATTCCCAGGTTTTAAACTAATCATGAGGCCTACATGTTTTGGCTGGTTATAAACTAATTGCAGAGCCTGATTCAACCTTTATGTGGTGCCAACATTGTTCTTTGGTCAAATAATCCCTGTGTATGTACAAAATGATTGTGGAGGTTTGTCTGTGTGTGCATCTTTAGTGTATTCACAACTCTACTGACCACCTACATTTGTGTGGGATTTCGTGACATCTGCTCAACAGATCATAGATGGCTGTTTATATTTTTTTATACCGATCTATGACTCATTGTCCACATTTTCAGTTGGCAGTTGCAAAATCAGCAGAACTGACTGATAGTTCAACAGGGTTAGGAACTCGTTATTCCCTCTGAAACAAAGGGATTAAATTCACTTTGCTGTCTGGATCTGAGCTGTTAGTTCACAGAACTGAGCCATTAATTAACAGCATGTTATGAACATTCCCTTCAAAGAGGGAAAGATGAACCCAATCTGGAAGATATGACTGAAATTATGTGGACACTCCAAACTTTTTTTTCCCTTTCAGTCTGGAGCTGTTTTATTGGTTTGACAGTTTGTTCCAATTAAAATCTTAATGCCAGAGCATTAGTTTAGCAGTAGTTTGCTCCCAGTGTTGTAGCAGCAGTTTGTATCCCTCTCCTGTCTCATCTCTACATGAAAGTGCCTATGTACAAAAAGACAGGCCTGTAAAGAAATGGTTTTTACAGTTTGCTGTTGAAGAACTGGACTAGCCTGCATAAAACCCCAACCATGACCTCATCCTAGACCTCTGGTATAACCCGAAATGTCAACTGCGAGCCAAACCTTTTCACCTAAGATCAAAGGCTGGACTTGCTAATGTCCTTGTGGTTGTAAGTGAGATCAGTAAGAAAGCAAATCCCTGCTGCCAGGTTTCACAGTATCTCAGAAAATGTAAACAGGAAAGAATGAAGGCTCTAATCGCAGCATATTAATGCCTCTAATGACATTTGAATATTATCATTTATATAATTTTGAGTATTTGGATTCTTTACATGCACATATAAGGGTATGACGCTTGAGGATACTACCAAAAGCATAGCTCTGTAAACCAGTGAGCACTGCATACTCATGCAGTTAGCAACTTGTAAGTCACTTTATCCACCTTTTTGATTCTAATCATTCAATATTAAATAGGACTTAAAATGAGAGACCATAATCTCATCAGGAAAGTGTTTACAGAGGTCACAGATAAAGGGACCTTTAAGGTAAGACGTCTGTACAATCAGACTTCATTTTGCAACCAGTGGAGTCACCCTCTGCTGTCCTTTAGAAAAAAAGCTGGTTTAAATCAAAGTAATAAATATTTATGACTGATTTGCACCTGATCATAAAGAGTAAAAAAGACGAACGTAGTTTCTGGGTCTGAAAACAGAAGCCATGTGGTTGCAAAAAGACTGGGTCCTATGGAAGTCTAGGGGAAAGTGGCCCTTGACTCGGGCCTCTATAAACACCTTGCTGATGAATTTATGGGCTAATCACTAATTTCGGGTGATACTAAATAAAATATTAAGTCCATTTTGTAAACTTTGGTCATTCTAAGTGTCAGAAAGGTGGATTATCTAGTGCCTGCCCATCAGCTTACGACTTCACACTTTCAAAACACCAAGATGGCGACACCAAAGCTTGTCCCAGTATGAAGCTTGAGGCTTCATACTGGGACTTCACAAACCAGTGTGTCATGGTGGCTACATTCTTATACTGTATGTACACCTAATGTAGTCAAACTTAGTTTTATATAAATGAAGATTTGGGGCTTCTCTGGCTGACCACACTTAACAAAATGTGCCTGTCAACCTTTAAAGCTCATCATTAATGGCCTGTATCTTGTTTGTTTAGCTGGCTGAAAAAACATGCACTCAATATACACTCTTAAGACTCCACAAAGTTATACCTCATGCTACATGTATAAAGAGTGCATAAAATAAATATATAAAGTTTTACTTTTTCTAAATAAAGAACGATATTAAATAAAACTTTCTGACAAAGACACAATGAAAAAAGTCTTCAGAGACAAAATAGGACAAGTGAAACACAGAGAGGTTATTACACACTTGAGGGAGATTGCTCTAATGAGGAATCTTGTTTGATTATGGTGCAGTGGAAGCTAATTCCACTGCTGCAGAACAAAAGGCTCCTAATTGGGTCAGATTGGCACTCATCATCATCACTAAACAGCTGAGGAGGCGTCAAACAACAGGGTGAAACAGTGAGGAAGAGCTTTGAGGAGGAGGAACACTGAAAATGGGAGATCAGGGACTGTGTACAAGTTAGTGCAGTATAGGCTACAGTCTAGTATACTGTGATTATACTTAGATTTTTCCTGCCACCCTTACACTTTATAGGTCACTTACAGATTTTGCTTCACAGACTTCCCAAGTGTTGAAGTTTTTTTTCCTGGAACATCGTTAACCTTATCTAACTGTCTGCATGTGGGGCTGGATGAACTTCCAACATAAAAAGGGGGCTAAAAAAAAGTTCAAAAGTGGGCTGGGCTTTGCATAAGGATCTGGACTTAAGGCAGGCCTCAGTAGCATCATGTCTGGCAGACACATGTGCATGTGGACCCTGCACTGGGAATGTGCAAACTGGTGCAGAAAAAATCATGCTGATGAATCTGAAACAAGGCCAAATGTTCTAATTGTTGAAGTGACAGATGTGACAGATTTACTGGTGAATAGTGAGTGGTTCACTGTAAATGTGCACTCTGATGTTACTGCTATTAAAATAAAATGCATGAAACAGATTCTGACAGTCCTTTGAATTTACATCTATGCATCTGCAGGATGTCAGATTTTCTGCTTTTTAATCCAACATTAAACAGCTGAAAATCTTAATTGCTGTGCCAAGTCTGTTGACTTGATTGAGAAACATTAAATCCTGCAGGCTTATTTTTTGTATGGTTAACAAATGTTCGCTATTTTGGGGCGATGGTACCTGCATGGCAGCGGTGTCCACTGTATCTGCTTCTTCACATGTGTCTGCATTGCAGCACCGCCACAAATCTAGTGGGTGTTGTCAAACTGGGACACAGCCTGATGAACCATATACATTGTTCTATTGATATACAGATTGTGTTCATTCATGCCAGTACCATGTCCCACGCTCCTATTTCCCATTTCTCTCATTTTTCTCTCTCATCTTTTGCTCTCTGTTTTTCCCATAAATGCACAGGAGCTCTGTAGCCTTTCATTACTCATGCAAAAATATAAACTTTTTATTTATCTGTATAATTTACCTTATCATCTGTTGTCAATGACAGATATCTAAGAAACACAACAGGCTGTATTTTCTTCTGCCTGAAAGTAGTTTCTGAAGGATATACAAAAACCAGAGCCAGGTTCCTAAACAGAGAAAAAAGCTAAATGGTCTTACAGTCTGTTCACATGGATTGAGTCCATGGACAAAAAATAAATTTCTTCTGAAAACAATATTTTCCTGGGTAAATGTGCAACACTTTGAAGTTCGAGTACAGGCGGGGATACATCGAGGGCATGTACTTGGTCAAGGAAGGGGAAAGAGAATTATCTGCAGGCCCCTCAACAGAGAACAAAAGGCCAACATCTTTGCTCCAGAGACAGACACACTGAAGAGAGTAAACTATTGTGCATCGTCCAAACACAGCAGATGGGAGCAGATTAAATCTCAAGATACAATCAAAGTCTTGACCCTAGCAGCCCTTTTTAGTGGTGGAAATAAGACACAGTATTATGTGCTTTGTCAGGACAGGGATTAGCAAAGCACCTGCAGTCTTTTGGGCAAAGAATCATTAATGGAACAATAATCACAAGACGAGGTCATCACTAGATGTTTCACTGGAGTTTAGGGCAGTGGTTTTATTATGTTTGGATTTTAAAAGGGTGATCTGTGTTAAAACCAGCCTGGAGCTAGTAGCGTGGGAGGAACCCATTTGGCACCTTATCCTCAGAACAGCAGTAACCATAACACACAATCACAAACACCAGCAGCTGGAATGATAAGAACCTGAAATGAAATAGAAAAAGGTGGTGTTTAGATTAATGTGCACAAATTGATTAGGGTCAGAGTTCAAAAACCTTTTGGTTTAAGTGAGTTCTTTACATTTGGAACAAATTTTTCATTTTTAGTGCAGATGACATGTGATTTGAGTTTGCAGATGTGCTTGGCTAGTTGTAGTTAACTGTTTATTCAGTCCTTTAATATTTATAGTCATAAATCTGAGACTATCTTAGTAAGAAATGTGCAGTAGCAACCAAGAAATGACTTCAGAGGAAAATTATGTCCCACCCCGTCCAATGATCAGTGCAGCCTTTCAGATTAAGATCAAAATAGTCTTGTATAGATGCCATCTTGTTTGAAACTCTCTTAATAGCTGAAATCCTTCAATATGAACCAAATTTTCATGAAATTTATGTGAGGCTTTCTACTGCTGGTAGGGTGACCAGATACCAACAAGCTAAATGTGAAGCAAAGAATAGGTTTATGGGGCAAAGAGATCTCAAACTTTGATTCATCTCACTTAACAGACAAACACACAAAGTATAAGTGAATGGTTTGGCATTGACCATGTATAGGAAAAATGTTCTGTGTTGTATTTTTAACTTGATATTAACATAAATGGAAGCTAAAATATATTTTTATGGTCTTTATACACCCGTTCATTCCCTATTTCTATTGTAAATATTGTTAAAAACTTTAAATATTATTTCAGCTGCTGTTCTGTCTGCTAATGATCTCTGGGTTGCAGTAGGTCAGCCCATCTTTTTTTGAGCCACATGTTTCCTGTGAGACTCACATGTGTTCACTTTTGTAAACTAGTTCCAATCAGAATGCAAGACATTGTCTCAATATGTGGGACAAGGGACAAGGGACAAATATGCTGTGCATTCCCACATAAAGTAGGACATCTGGTAACCCTCGCTTCTGGAGACCACCGCCAATTTTTGGTGGTTTCCGGAGTCTTCAGGAGATATCCGGGCCAAGACTTTGTGCTCCATCCTCTAGTCACTGTTTGTTATGCAGAAAAGTTTTAAAAAAGTTAAGAAAAAGCTAAATTGTCGTCAGGTTTCAAGACTGTACTTTATTTGAGTATTTATTTTTTCTGACAGCTTTTTACTTTTACTCCCTACATTTTTACACAAATATCTGTACTTTCTACTCTTTACATTTTCAAAACAGGCTCATTACTTTTGGTTTAAGACATTTGAGGAGTCATTATTTCACGTCACTGCACGCCTTCAAACATCAAACTGATTTGAGCCTAAACAGTAAGACATGGAAGGCAATCCTATTGGTGTATCAATCACCAGGGTTATCACATACAAAGGAAAGAAGGAGGCAAAACCATATAATTTATTAAACACACAAACTGTTTGTGTCCAGTTTGTCGCACACTGCTAGCTAAAAGTAAAGCTGCTGTATTTCCAGGGAGAGAAAAGAATGAGCTAACTTCTCTCAGAGATGGAGAAAGAGAAGAAATACAGGACAGGTTAGATTTAAAGGTAAGGACTGCTCAGTGGCAGTTTAAAGCTTACATGGAAGTCCTCATTTTTTAAATCAGATATTGGATCTGTATATGATGTGAAGTTGTGTTTTTTTCATATTGTGAAACGTCCTGCAAAACAAACTGAGGTACTTTGTGGTATTTAAAAGTTGCATGAAAATAGTTTAGTGCAGGATAAACAGGTTAGATTGTGATACTGTGATGGATTTAAAGTAAAGAACAGTGTGTGACTGTGGTGTTCATGGTCAGAGTTACATTAAGTATAGCAGAGATGAATTTGAATTTAAGCTGAAGATGCTTAGATTCATTCACTGAATTCAGCCTTCATACCAACTTTATACCGTCTAGTATAAAGACAGTATAAACAGTATACTGTCAGTGTAGGGATGGAAATCAGCCAAGACAACTCATGAAACATCTGCTTACATCTGGTTGAATTCAGTTGTGTAAATCCACAAAGAGCCGCAGCAGCAGCAGCAGCAGGTCAGCTGATCACAGCCTGTACACTAAGAAAATCTACTGGAGCTCACAATAGAAATTATTGTGAGTTGTGATTCTTTGCCCCATGCTGAGCCACTACAACTGATTTTAGGGTTCCCCACCTGCTGAATCCCACTTTAACCCCTGACTGTGCTCATTTTCCTGTTTAGGTGTGGAGGCAAAGTCACCCTCTACAATGTAGCCAACAGCAAAAAGAGCTATTTTTAAAAGTTCTCCTTTTTCTCTGCTCATGTTCTACATAACTGATTCAAGCTGAGTACATTCATTAGAATTAAAATTTAGACTGAAATAAAGTTTGTATTCTCATGTACTAATATAATTTTATTATATTAATATAGCATGGG